>CAUJRU010001361.1:0-21339 GCA_963277665.1 Viscum album
TAAAACTCTTTTATAAATAACATTAATTTCAAAAACTATCTTCAAGACATTTCACTGTTACAACAACCATTTTACATCAATAAATCCAAAATTATGTAAAATCACAAAACATAACTTAAAAACCATTTAAAAACATTTTAATACAATGGAAAATCCATTTTATAAATTGTTTCAATAAACCCATTTACTATTCCCACATGAAAGGTAAATTTTTTCAACCCATTATCTCTCATGATACCCATATCATATTTTTTCCCATTTTATTCACCTATTAAAAGGATCTGGTATACCCCATGGGTTGCCATAGGTTTGATCTTAGTCACAAATAGACCCAAAGGGTTCCATTATGGGTTTTTCAATAAGTGTATTTTTCTAAAAAAAGATAATTTTATATTAACTATATGACTAATAATGATCAATATATTAAACAAAATTAATATTAAGAGAAATGTTATATACATTTTTATTTAATTAATTAACAATTTTAGATTATTTTAATTTATAAAAAATGATATAAATTATGTACTACAAAAAATATTTTAAAAAATCAATTTTTAATCCAAATGAAAACTTATTCTAAAACACAAAATTAAACTGATTAAAATTATTATTTAGGGATAAAATATAAATTAATAAAACATATTTTATTTTTAAAAATATCAAAAACATAATGGTACATTTAAATTTTTTAATTTATGGAATGTAATTCACATTTTCTCAAAAAAAATGTATTTTTTACTATTCAATGAAAATTTAATCTTTTCAAGAAATTATCAAAATTTCTCAATGTTATCGTTTTGAAATTATGATTTAAATGTTTTTTATTTTATGAAATACATTTTATAAAATCTTGAGAAATTAATTAAATTTTTTTTACATAAAAAAAAATAAAATAATTTTTTTAATGAAATATATTATTTGATGAAAAAATGATTTTACTAGAAATATTGTAATTTTTCAAAAGACGTTAATTAATACAATATGGATGTGTATATAGATTATATATTTTTATTGCCATTAATATTTATCATTCCTTCCTAATTAATTCTCAATGTTATAATGGTCACATTTAAATATTCAGATTCAATTGTTTCATTAACCTCGATGTAATGTATTTTGAATAAAATCAAACAAAGTCTAAATTTTGTAAAATTTGTGGATGTCACATTCTCACCCCATTAATAAATTTATTTACCAAAATTTTAAAACATGCTCAAAAATTAGATATCTGAATTTTCAAAATACATTTTTTGAAATCAGACATTGTAAAAAGTATCAATAAAACATCCTCTTGAAAATTTTTAAATTAATAGTACGAATGTTTTCTAGAATAATTCATATTTTGTTTCATTGTAGGAAAACATTGAAATAAAAAAGAAAATATAATATTCATGTAATGATAGGGATTTACATAGATCACAGATGTGAGAAAGTAAAAAATCACCAAACCATAAATTTTTTATATTTTAAAATGTTATTTTGTTTATTGTATGAAAATTAAAGGAATAACATTTTAGTTCCAAAGTAATTTTGATATATTTAAATAATAATTATTCTTCCAATTGTAAGAACTTAAGAAATTTTACAAACATGAACAAATGACTTTCATCCTTTAACCAATTTTTTCTACTATCTCATTTTTTTTGAAAATAATGATTATTCAATATGAATTTTCATAATAGAATCATTAAAATCTGCTTTTAATGATCAAGAAAATGTAAAATATTATATTTATCAAATCCTCATATATTTAAAAAATAAGAAAAATTATGATTAGATATAATCATCCACTATGAATAAACCTTTATATAATGGAAAAAACAGTAAACAATAATTTATACAATAGAACACAAAGTTCCATATGAACTAATCCAAAAAAAATTATTCTTAAATTTCCTCAAAAAAAATATGGAAAAAAATTTGATACCAAATAATTATAAGGATCTAATCACATAACATTTCAAGATAAATTTAATATTTATCTTCAAATAAAATCAATTTATTTTAAAATATCATTCCAAAATGTAATTTCTATAGTCAAAAAATCATTTCCATAGATTACATGAATCTCCATAAAATATATAAGTTTACAATAGAAAATTCAACATTTTTATATCTAACAAAATCGCATATTATTAAATTTACCATAGTTATATACAGTTTCTAAAATTGTAATCATCATCCAAAATAAAATTAATAAAATAATCACCAAATAACTTTTTGAATCCCATGGTAATCTATATGATAAATTTTTTTTCTTCTGAAATTAGACTTTTCTCCTGATTAAGTCATTTACCAAATGAAGAAAAATATCATACTATCTTAGAAATCACATATTCTAGGTGTAGGAAATTCACCCATGTCTCCAATATATTGTGGGTTTGATCCCTAGGGTGGTACTGGATGTAACAAATCATCACATGGTGTGTGGGATTTGCTTTTATAAATCTATATTAATATAATACGTATAAAATTCTTGTTATGTAAAGAAAAATAATAAAAATAAGTCTAATATATTTATCTTCTAATGTAATCTCATACCATTCGTTATTAATAAAAAAATTGTTTTACCCATAATTACCTTGAATTCAAAAATCAAGTAATCTATAAAGGCTTCAAATTCCATTAATATTATGTCAACTATATGTAAGGGAGTTGTAACAGAAATAAATATACTTATATAATAAAATTATGGGTTTCATGAGATTTAAATATTATCAACATTTTATCAATTTTATAAGATATAAATTCCATCATACATATGTTTTTAAATCTATTAAGACCATTACAATTATTTAAAATTCCATAAGAGATCCTTGGTTCTGGTAATATTTATAAAATTACAGTATATTTTATATTTTATAACTCAATACGGAAAATAATCCTTCATTTAACATCATTCATAAAAAATTAACCATTTATAAGTATCTTATTTAATAATTATTAATTCTTAAAATAAAATACTTGAATAATATCCTTTTCATTAATTATTATAAACCCACAAATCCTTTATTTATTTAACATAAGAAAAAAATTCTTACCTCAAATCTAGTCAGAATGATTTAATTGATATCCCCTTTATCTTCTAACATGATACTCATCTTTTAGATGGTAAAATGTCTTTTCCTTTGTTAAAATTAACTTTTAAGAATTGTTAATAATGTTTTCAATCAAAAATAAGGAAAAAATATAAAAATAACCATTATAATTTTAGTGTTAATAAAATGTGAAAAAAGAGTCAAATATATTCTTGCGGGTTATTTGAATAATCTAAAAACTTTTGAAATCATTTTTACATGAATTATTAACAATGGTGATAATAAAATAATCATGAATGTATAAGATGGTTGGGTAATATATGTTTCATTCCATCTCGATAATTGATCATTACTATTTAGAATCCTATATTAGTAAAATATAAAAATAATTATTACATGTTAAAATGAAAATAGTCCATTTAAAAATTATACCCATAAAAACTATATAAATTTTTTTTACATAAAAATAGTTTATTTCTAAATTAATTATCTTTATAAATCTAATCTCCAAAAATATTTTCAATTTCATAGAAATACATTACATTAGACCCCTAAAATGGTGCCTATTAATTTTCACTTATAATCATCCTAAATCAAATAAACCTATAATAATATCTATAAATCATACGGAAACCTTACATTGAAACAACTTAATCACTAATGCTATCTAAAAATTTCTCTATATCATAATTTAACGAACCATCCCTAAAAATTAAATTATGTAGTGATTTTAAACTAGATTTCTATTTCAATATTCCCAATTATCGTTGATGTTTAGAGATTTATAATAATAGGAAGAAAATATTACATTGTAAACCCAATCATTACAAGTGGAAATATATACCCAGTTTCCATTTTTTCACCAAATCATTATTTTTTAAATATATAACATGGGGTCGATTAATAAAAAATATTTAAAACATTATTCTTTATATATTTGTTAATTATACTCTACATTAAACAATGTTTTAGACGAAATAAAATTTTTCTCCTGATGGGTGATTATAGATGTTTGAACTGTGTGCAGTCCCAGAACTTGGCAAAAACTTCTCCAAATATTCTAAAACCATTTATTTTCATGCCGCCGGAGACTGAAAATGTTTCTCATATCTATGAGCACTCGAGATACTATATTTTAAAGGAATTTATTCATTAAGGAAATATTTGACTGATCATTATGAAATCACATTGGTCAAGATGGTGGTAAATTGGGCTCATGAAATCCTTTTGGGGGAACCATTTACTATTCTCAGACACTTTTTTATTTTTATGATAAGATCATGAATCCTTTGTTCATTCCCAAATGTGTGTAATACTGATTACTCTAAGGTAATGAGCAAACATGATCAATAATGGGTTATGAATCATCTATATGTATATGATTTTCTCTATCAAGGACACATTTTATGGATGGATTTGTTATTTCATTGTTGCTCACTAAGATGATAATATTTTTATGTAACATGGTGAGGTTCTCTGATGACGTTGATGATTTGGGGATATGGATGTTACTTTAATATTGAAATAAAAACATAGCATTTATTTCCAATGTTTTCATTAAAGATGAATTAGAAGCCACATTATTTTGTTCCACATAATATGGAACATCTTATTTTAAGGTCGTGTGAGAAGGAAGCAACCATGTAGATTAATGTCTTGTGGTAAGGATGTATAGGCCAAAGGTACATTTTTTGAGGATGGTGTTAGACTTACTCTGGGGATGTTTTATACCCTCATAAGAGATATAGCCTCCATGGTGGATATAAAACATTAGAAGACGTGTCCAATAAAACATTAGGATTGATTTGGGTGTTGGATGAAGTCCTTACACTAGATTTATACATAACACAATTAGTATTTAATCAAATCACATGTTGTTCAGTATGTTGGGGCTTATACATGGAAGTGGTCCATTTGAAGGGACATGATTGGATTGGATATTACACTCGAAATGATTCATGTGAAGTACATATTCATTAATAATATAGACCATTTAAGGATTAGGCATTGGTTTTTGGATTATATATTATATGATTCAAGACGGAGTGGATATGGTTTGGTATTACACTCAGGGGCCACCTTTGTGGTTGGGGATACATATGGAAGCTATGCATTTAACAAGAGGTTGGGGATTGAATCTACGCTGATGTCGAATGGATAATGTGATTACGGATTACCCATGGAAGTGTACCATATTTCATGGTTCAATATCATTCAGATTCATGATCACCACTAATTACAAATCACATGTGAGTCATTCTCAGTGTGATAATTAAGTTGAAACACTATATATGAATATCACATAGTCAACTCCATTAGTTGGTGGATGAGGTATGAAGCACAAATTTAGTAGGCAAGGGAATTGAGTGTTCCCATATCCAACATTATTTTCATATCAAGGATGGTAAAATATGTTGAACAATTCATGTATATACTAGGATGTAGTAAAAAGGTTCATAAGTGATGACTTCCTCAAGAAAGTACAGGGGATTACTCTAGGACAGATGCCCTAGAATTGGTTCCTGGAGGAGGACCTAATTAACTATCAACTGAAAAGTAAATCACGATCCTTAACCTACCCACATTGATCTTGGAGGTCCACATGTGCACCCCTTGCTCAATAACCTCATTATTATGGGAATTTAGACCTGAAGACATTTTTAGGGTCTCCCTCATTGTAGTGTTTAAACATGTGACTTTTCATACAATGGGTATATTGAATAGAGAGGGCATGAAAATGTTCCTAATGAAGAGAACATACAAGTCTATAGGGTTTGGAAGAGTCTTGGTCCTGAGGTAGTGGGATTGGTTTGAGGGGAGGCCAATATGGAGCCCAATGAGATGATAGATGTGAGTTATTAGAGTTATAATATGAAATACCGATGGATTCCCCATTCTGTATAGCATGTTCTTATGCAGGATAGGGTTCCCTTCATATATTATGTCTCTATGTAGGTGATGGTAAAATCGACATAGCATGGTGCTACAATGACCAGTGGTCTACCGATGTAGTGTGTTGCTATGAAGGACTGTGTTCTACAAAATATATAGATTTTCTATATAAGGTTATGTTCCTCTGCTGTACTATTTTTCTATACATGTAAGGGTTCCTCCCACATTGAATTTTAATATTTAGGGAAAGGTTCTCACCACATGGTTGTATTGTATGTAGCGTGCATGATTGTAATGGGGGATGTATTTATGCCCAGAATAATTTATTTTTTATTCCACCTTAATGATATGTGGAAAATTTTATCCTGCTGGGAATAGGAATTAATGAGTTTTGGCTCTTATCCATGTTCTATTATTTTGAACATTAGTTTTATATCCAATATTTAATCTCCCAAAATTTCCCCCACTCAATCTTTTTATATATAGTATTGGAGGGACAAAATACTTGCATGGATTGTCATCCATGGTGGGCCTCAAGCCTTCTTTTACAGGAGCCCACAAAGGATCCCCCAACCCATGAATGACTTAATCATTAAAGGGATGCCATTTTAAAATAAGTGAATCAAATTCTGGATCATAAAATATATATGGTTTCATTAATGGGGTCCAGTGGTACAACCTCATCTTCTAAACGAATTCATTTGCGAGGATGGTAGTTTTCAGGGAAAAAATTCATTATTCATACCAGAAAACAATTTTCTTCATTTTCAAGAGCTGATGGTCCATACCATATCACGAACAATTATTTTAATATTGTGATTTGTTAATTTTAGGAATTCCATATAGAATAGTGGCTCAAAAAAATATTTGTGCTCCATGGGATCAGTCCTTCCTTTACATCCTCACCCCTCTAAAAATTTCTCTTAAAATTATTCGTCGAGTTTTAATTCTATAATTTTTCAAATTAATAGAATTTCCTTATTATTAAGTCTATAAATTTCAGGAAGCAACCAATCCCCCCACATAATGTGTTTCATCTAGGATGAAGTTATTCCCATGTAAAATTTTTTATTGTTTTCTACTAGTATGTCTTACTCAAATTTACCAACAAGGGGGAACCATGCTTATAATTAAGGTCCCCGACTCGTTGTCTTCTACCCATTTTCATGAAGTACTGAGTACTCTAAAGAAACTACAATTACATTTTCATCCATGTATCATTTCTTTTGTGAAAAAACATTCTGTAAACTAAACATTGATGTATGTTAAGGGTCACTTTTTTCACATTCCTACTAGAGGATTAATAGACGGATCATTCATTGGAATGAACAACTCTCTGTTCAATACTTCCTATTATATTGATTTTTGTACATATTATTAGAGATTGAATACCTTCATGAACTAGTTCATCATGGGCCAGTTCATTCATGGTCTGATAGTTTTCATGACTTCATACATTTCCACTTTTTCGTAACCCTAATTTATTTACATCAGGATTTTTATGTAGAAAAAGGATGGACCCTTTGTAAGATTCTTCGAGTATTTATACTAATACTCTCTCATTTATTGATGATAGGATGATGGATATAATGAATTATGAGGAAAATAAAATCACCATCAACCAACTTAATCAATTAAATTTACGTAATCATAGTGTCAGTCTAATGGGGAATCCAGTCTCAAATAGGCTGCCCCATTATGAATTCAGGTTACAGTACGATGCTATGATTCTAGAACCATGCACAAGAAATCCACCTACAACCTCGATAACCAAAAATAGTAACATTCCCCTAAAAAACATTTTATCAATGGGGGAATATATTCATCTAACCTAAGAAGTCATTAATCTTTTGAAAAATTTTCCATGGTTACTCGATAAAATCATTCGGGTTCCATATGAGAAAATACATTATTATCACAAAATTGTGTGTAATGCCAAAATAGAAAGATATTAGGGTGGTCATTTAAATTAGACTTTTACCCGGGGGATTATTCAACATGGACTGAGGGTAGAATTTTTGGTTCTACATGATATGTTTGGAATATAAGAAAGATCTGAATGTTGTGGGTATTTATGAGGTGGTATGGGTATTTCAAACCTACTCTCTGCAAAAAAAACTTATCATGAAACTTCTTAGAAGGTTGATTGGGGACACCAACACCTTCCACATTGTGAAATTGGTGGTTGTTATCAGTCACATTGATGATCAGTTGATTTTAGGGGGTCCCATATTTTGTGTGATGTAGGATATCTTTCGGATTCAACCTTTGTCCTGGGACAATGTAGAGTTGACTCCCCAAAATTCCAAGAATCTTCATCACATGGTGAAGGATATTTTCTAGGGTTAACATCTTATGATGTAGGATGTCACATTTTCTGATTGTATGAAAACCTTCTCTATGTTAATTGGATAGGATCACTACCGACAGATGTTGAGGAATTTCTCAATCATTGATACTTGAAGGTGCATTGGTGCCTATCGCCCCATTCTTTATGTGGTTCAGTTCTATGAGTGGTAATGAATGATCATACAAAATGATGAACGAATGTTTTGATAGGATATATTTTTGTAAATGTTTTCCATGGGAAATCTAATACTTGTGCATTATTTTTTCAAAGTGGCCAGTATCACAAATATCATGATGGAAACTAAATTTGAAACTGGCTGATGCCTTAACTTTTCTATCCATGTTCTAAAAACATTGATTGTTTTTTGGGATATAATATTTATAGGAGGCCACCAACCCATATGGTGGGTCCCTTATAAATTCAATTGGGATCAAAGACATCCCATAATGGATTCTACATATATATAAACACTAAAAGGATCATATAAGATACTTCATTAACATAACGAGAATGAAATTTTTTAGAAATGTGGTTAGACTTGGCTAATATGAAAATGATGGATCATATCAAATATCGTGATCGTTTTATCTATGAATACAAAGTTCCCCTATCTGTCCCTCTAGTGAATAATGGATCTTAGGGAATCTATAGGATAAGATATGTTATCAATTTAAAAGAATAAATTTTGGATTTTGGTATCTGACAGGGAGCTTATATATGAGGGGTTGTCACCATGTTGATTTTCACATCAATTAAAATATATCTCAATGATGTGTCCTCCAACCCTGTATAAATACTTCAATGAGATACACTTAATGATATCTCAACAACTCTAGTTAGTGTTCACCTGAAAGGACAAACAATTCCAGATTTAGATACAGCTTCCAATAGGTTCCGAACCTACACTTACCAGATCATATGCTAATGTATGGAACATTTATTACACATAAGATAAATTGTAAGACCCATCTGATGAAGTCGAGGACCAAAAATTTTCTATGGATGGAGTGAAACAAATCAAAACATTTTGGGTTTCTAGGCATGGGAAACAGCAATGAAAGTACCTAGTTTCTAATCCTCCAAGGAAGATGTTGAATTCTTGGGGTTTAACATCACAAACTATTAGTGAGACCTCTCTGGGTTAATCATCCATCCATTATGATTCTTTTTTATTTAGCCTATGGAATGTGAAATTCATTAGTGAGTTCCCATCTATCATGTTCTCTATGGAACTTTCTATATGAGATGGTGGTTTATTTTACCAGATATGACTATGTTTATACACCCACCACAATCTCATAAGATGATGATCATTTTAGGGTGGAAACCTATATTTATGTTTTTGATGACTCAATCCCTTCCGGGCAGAACTGAAATAGATATTTGGTATGGGTACTTTCCCTAATGGGTTATGAAGTTAAAAATGACAAGGATGATTATTTCCATGAATCAAGGGATGAAAATATGTTGATCCCTACCAAAGATGGAATGGTAATGATTCCCCATTACTATATTGTGTGTCTCAAGAATCCATCCCTAAAGGCTCTAAGGTAATTTAAGGAACCTATAATGTAATTGAGGATATTACAACAATCCTCATATCCTTGGGATGAAATTACAACATTAACCATTCTCATCACTTCATCCCTCCTAGAGTCTATGAAAGAGTGGGATACACATAGAGAATGTGCATCTACCAAATTCATTTGGGAAATACTTTAGGTAGAGCTTCTGGAGATTGTAGACTTTGGATTGATTAGAACTCATGCATAGAAATTCTCTTTTGTAGATCCTCACAATGAGGTTTTATATCTAGAAGAAATGGATACCTAAATCAACTATTAATCTGAATGAACATAATGGTAAGAGTGAATAAGTAATACAATTGTTTTTTCCAAATCTTCTTCTTATTATCATGAATGAAACACCTACTCATTATATTGTATGAGACTTGGGAGATTCATGAGATGTCTACTTACATAAAATACACCCCATGAAACACCAATACTAGGGTGAATATCACATTGGACATGGAAGTCGTGGAAGTGGTCTCCCCCCAGGGACAAGGGGAATATGTATGTGATCATTAATGATCCTACCAGAGCATTTTATCCCCCATTCCCACAAGATATTATTTATAGGGGACCATCCGCGTGACACATTACAAGGCACCGTCAAGAATAACAATTAAATATATTTCTAAATTATTGAATAATAGTTGAATATTTAATTTCATAATTTTGTTGTTATTATATGTGTCCTCATTTACTAACTAGTTTTGAGACACATCTTTGGCAACAAAACCTTTAAAGGTTTTGTGACAATGACCCCACCATACAGTTTAACATCACGTGCCAAGAAAGTCTAGTAAAAATGTTACTTTTCATGGATAGTGTGGGGATTCTTCTAGGGAATATAGCAGGACCAGGAAGAAATCTTGTTACCAAGGTTGATAAGATATTATTAATCATTTGGCATAGATTGTAACATCTAGTGACCAATCCTACAATGACCTTGTCTATGTTAATGATGACCAAGAGTGCATCCTCCCACAATTAATAACCAAAGATTACTTTCTGAGGGATGCCCTAATATTGGATCAGGGATGAGAATTTCCATTAAAATTAAATGAAAAGTCATGTTTAATCATCACCCACTAGAATTGTAGTGGTTCAAGTGGTCACCCCAAGGTCAGAACCGTCATTACCATGGGAATGTAGACCAAAATACATTCTGAGGGTTCAACTTTTCTTAAAGTTACCAATAGTATGTAGAAACTGGTGGACATGCCAGTATACCTAATAAAATGATCATACATTTATAGCATGTTCATAATTTTCCTTAGCATGAGAGAGTCAGAATGGTACACATGGAGACCAATATGGGGCTGAATGAGATGGTTGATTAGATTGGTTGGAGGTGAAATTTGAAACACCCAAGGATTCCCCTTTTTTTATAACATGTTCTTATGTTGGACGAGGTTCTATCCAAATTGTATGTCACTTTTATGTTGAGGGTACCATCTACCTAACATGTTTCTACATGGATAAGGGGTTTCCCCATGTAGCATGTTGATATCCAGGATTGGGTTATACCATTGTTGTGATTTATAAGTGGGGTCACATTCCTCACGCCTAACATTTAGAAACACGTATAATGATCCACACTTTTCATACATTACCTTTACTTCATTTTAAAGATTCAAATGACAATGAAAAAACAAAAAAGGGATCCCAAGTATTAGTTTATTTAGAATACATGGATAATACTTTACACTTACAGTAAAAAAACAAATATATTTATTTAATACATTCCTATCTAGGTCCTTATTATCCCCTGAAATATTATTAGTATACATATTCAACTTGGGATATACAAAAAAGGGTATCCTAACAGCCCAATAAGAGGATAAATAAGAAAAATATAACATGAGGTGAGCATAATCATAACATTATCATCATAATCGTGAGAGAAATTATTAGATAAAGGCATGGATTATGGAAATTCATAAAAATGAAACATCATTTCTTAGTGATTAACTATCGCAAATAGTAGTGAAAAAAGATAGCATTATGTTTCGGCATCAATTCACATTAACTAATGTTATTAATTAAATTTACAAACTCATTATAGTACTATGTAATTCCGAGCACACCCATTACATCATAAATTTTACATTGCACTATATAATTCTGGGCACACCCATTACATCATAATGATAACATTATTACACAAGACACCTATAATGTATATAAATTTTTTCAATAAATATCCCATGGAATGTAATTATTTTCATTTAATATTTCATCTATTCATAAACCCGTGGTTCCCAAATGAAATAGCCTTCAACATACTTGAATTAAGAACCATCAACTTTGAGGGAGAAGTAAAATGTGTGTTTTTTAAAAAATAGTTATTTGGGAAAAAATAGTGTTTGACATTAAATAAATTAGAAAAACCTTATATCCTAGACAAGTTAAGATAATTAATATTAAATTATTTTTGAAAAATCAACATACTGAAAATGGATTGAAGGAGGGAAAACCTAAAAAAAGAATGTTGGCTTTGAGAATTCCCCTTACCTTGAATCTGAACACTTTATTCATATTAATGTCCAATATAATGACATTATATAAATTAATAATAGTTTATATTAAATTTTATACATGAATTTGTTCATTGTGGTTTCATTATGTTATTTTATGTTATTTTGTATAAGTTATATAGTTTAAATTCATTATTCGTGAGTATTCTTTTTCTTAGTTTTAATCAACAGTTCATTTGTTTACATCAATGGATGTTTCTGTAGAACATTAATAATTTAAAAAAATTGATATTACATGTTAATAATGATCATAAAGGTGTTTAAATGATATTTTAATTAATTATTTTATATACATTGTTGCAGAATTTTTAGTTAAACATTAATTATGATCTATTTATGTAAAATTGGGCGGGTTTTTGGATCACAATGAACATGTTTTGTTTTATAATTTAGAAATATGTAAAAATATTTTTCCATTACATAAATGTGGTTAAAAAATAATAATTAAAATAAAATTTCAACCATTTATTGTTTTTATTGATACACTTCAAGGAGTTGAAGGAAAATGGAAGTGTGTCGTGCCGGATGTTGGTAAATTAACACATAACAGGAAAATAATTCATTTTTATCAACAAAGAGAGAAAGTTATGATTATAATGAATAATATTCCATTATAAATAAATAATAATAATATATAAATCATAATGGAGTTATAAGAACATATTTGTTATAGATGTTGAGGATAATTTAAGAAAGGAAATGGAATATGGAAGGAAATTGAATGAACATATAGAGAGGTACTACCTCTTGAATCATCCTCCAGAGATCCTCCCTATAGAACATAGGAACAATATTTTGTTGAGACCACGATATCATAGACATGGGATAGGGACTAGGGTGGAGGATTGTGTAAAATTTATACAAGTATTGGTGCTTTAGAGGTGTGAGGTAAGAGCGTGTGAGGGGTGATATTTATAGTGGAGGAGATGAGGCTTTTCTTAATATTTTAATCATTAGATTATTATTCTTCCACAAGAAAATAAATATTGATGACTCCATGAAAAAGAAATTCATTTTTCTATTTGGGTTCTTAAATCACTAAATATTTTTGTAATAGTGGAATTAAATTATAATATAATTATACGGTAAATTAATGTATTATACTATTCGCAAAAATCAAGTATTTCAGAAAAATAAAACCCCCAAAGCATTTTTAGACATGTAGAATCCAAAATGAAGTCCATTTTATGAAAATAATATTTTTAATATGATTAAATTAATTTTTTAGATTAAAAATAATTTAATTGAAAATTTGAAAATATAAAATTAAAACAGAAGTTATAACCCATTAAAAAATTACATCAGGTCTTATAAACTTATCCTAAAACTAGAAGACAAATTTTTTTAATTTCTGAAAGCATATTATGAAAATAAATTTTTATGAAAATTTATTAATTAATTATAATTAATAATTCATGCCATGCAAAAATTCTAATTATTTTACTCTGGCCGTATTGTAACTTTTAAGGCGCCTAAATTTTATTTATACATTCATGGATTAGGTTACTTTTCCTTTAGATCATTTAATATTTAAATGGGTCATATTAATATTCATAAGGGTAGGATACTATTCATAAGTGTAGAATACTAATAATAAGTGTAGGTTACTATTTACCAAATGTTATGTTTGTCCACTTGAACTCTATACATCTTACTAATTGAAACCATGTATGTCATATATTAGAAATCCAAAACACAGAAGTGGAAAATTTATGTTTAAATGTCTCATAGTAGATTATTTAAGAATGATGTGGAATTGTTTTTCCATATGTGATTTTAGGTGATTATGAAATTACTACATGAAGGGAGAAATTTTATTGATAAATTTTTGGGTCATTACATTCTTTACCCCTTTAAAAATGATTTCCTCAAAATTTCATTTTATATAAACAGGTGCGGGTAGGTTTTCATCATCGTATATTATGGTTCCCATGTTTCTTGTTCATAAAAATGGTTCCTCCCCTACATTTTTACAAGGTGGGTTTTATCAGTGTGTAAAAACATATCTCTCTCGTCTAAAATCATTACTGGATTGTCCCAATAAGGGAGATCATCTTCCAATCATACTACCTCCAAGATTATTACATCTGAGGGATCTGTTATGTACATACATAGGAGTGATAAGTGAAACACATCATGAACATGATCCATATTTGGTGGATGTAAAATCCGATAATCCATGATTCATATGATATCAAGGATCTATAATAGGCTAATGTATCAGAGTATTATCATCCCTTTCTTTCCAAACTACATGACTCTCTTCCAAGGTGATATTATAAATAAAAATTTATCTCCAACAACGAACTCCATGTCCCTTTTAAGGTTTTCAGCATATTACTTATGCCGACTATAGTCAACAATGATATGTTTCTAGATGACATGAAACTTCTATAAAACCTCCTTCACAAGATTAGGTCCAAGTAATTTTCATTCTCCAAATTCATCAAATTATGTTATATTTCTACATCGCTTTCCCTACAGAGCTTTATATGGAGCCATCTGAATACTCGGGTGGAATTTATTTCTATATGAGAACTCCAAAAATGGGAGATGTATATCCCATATCCCAGTGAATTATAAAGAGTAGGCTCTTAACATATCTTTGAGGATCTAAATAGTTCATTCAGATTTTCCATCAGTTTGGGGTGATAAATCGTACTGAAATTTTATCTAGTACTCAAAGAATATTAGAGAATCATCCAAAATTTAGATGTGAACATTTGATCACGATCAGATACAATCGATAGTGGATGCACATGTAGTCTCCCCACATCCTTTACATAAATATTTGAATTTTTTTCCATCCATAGATCTTTCCACCAAAATTCACCACTGAATCATTTCATCAGTTCCACACTTCACCGTTCCACCACTCCACCACTCACGAAATACAAAAACATTCATCACACCAAAACAAACCATCCAAGCATCCAAACAAAAACATTCACTGAGATAACCAAGGAACATGAACAAAAGAACAGCGGACCAAACCTCAGATTCGGCCTCTTTGAACGTCCACCAGTGCGACCATCAACATCGGCCCAAATCCACAACCCACAAACAAACTACAAGGGGTTTTCCCAACCCTAAAGCGACGTGAGATGGACCTCCGCGGAGAACCCATCCACAAAAGTCCATTGAAAAAACCTAAACGAAGAAGATCAAGCTGTCCTACCACTGCACCCTCCTCCACAGACAACCACCACCATTCAAACAAACCACCTGAATGCTGGCCAATAACAGCACACCAGAACACCACCATGGAACCAACATTGCACCACTGGAATCAAACGACTTTCAAACCTGCAAGACCAGATCAAACCTTCCAAAGAGCAGATCCATAACCTCCCCCCTCCAAGCAGCAACGGACCGATGCCAAGCCACCTCAGGAGCACTAAAGCTGCCGCTAACCCTCTCCGGCCCCGAGTTAGATGAGATCTGAAGCCAAAACTGACAAACCATTATTGGGAAGATTCGACGAGAAACGCAACCGCCGGAGCAACTACCGGGGTAAAAACTGGAGCCGATGATGAGCCTCATCCGTCTCGGGCAAGAAGAGATCTGAAGCTGATGTAGAAGAACTACCACCGGTAAGCCTCACCGCAACTGGGCCCGATGAAGTGAAGCCTCCGCCGAAGCAACCACCACGGAGGAGAAGCGCGACTCAAAGATCCCGAGGGGCCAACAACGAAACGCCGCAAAAGAAACGAAGGAGGGGAGGAGGAGTGTTCCGAAGGGGGGAAACCCTAGCGCGTCGCGAGGGGTGGGGAAATTATACGTTTGGTGAGATTTGAACCCCTAACCTCTTGCATATTTTCCCAAGAACATCCATAGATCTTTCTGAATATCAATAAAGAGGGCAGTCTTGGTGATTTGGTCAACCAAAACCCATATCACATTATTTCCCTTGGAAATCATTGGGAGGCCCATGACATTGTCCATTGTGAAATTCTACCATTTTCATGTGGTCATAAGAAATGGTTATATCATCACATTGTACATTTTTTACTCTTCTTTGAATTGATGGCAAATCAAGCACCTTGAGAAACATTCCCCAATATTCTTCGGAATGTTATCCCACAAGAAGTGTTCTTGGAGATCATAGTAAACCATTGTACTCCCATTATGTATAAGGAATGTAGAGTTACTTGTATTATCCAATATATACTTCTATATCACAGGTGATGAAGGCACATAAAGCCTTTTACTAACCGAATAACACCATCTTCATTGATATAGAACTCTGGTAGTTTCTATTCCTTTATTGTATTCACGATATTTTGTAGCACCATATCATCCCATTGTTCCTCCTTAATCTAATCTTAGATATGTGGTTGCGTAATAATTTTGGAAACATTGGATGTATTCCCAACATTTATGATTTTCAAATCCATCCTTTGTATATCCCTAAAGACAGGGTCATTATTTGGAAGAAAAATGGATGGATTAACTATTTCTTACATCTTATAGCATTAGCTACATTGTTTACATTGCCCGGATGACAGTGAATAGATAAATCATAATCACTGATTACCTCTAACCATCTACATTAATGCATACTGATATCCTGTTTTGACAATATATACTATAGAATCATGTGATCGGTATATATGTCACACATCCCACTATAGTGGAAGTGCCTCATAATTTTAATGGAAAAATAACAGTTGGTAGCTCTAGATCAGGCGTCAGGTAGTTCTAGTAATGGATCTTCAACAATCGCGAGGCATAGTCAATCACATTATAATTTATCATGACTACACAAACCAAGATATTATTCAAAGAATCACTATACGTCATAAATTTTTTTTCAATTTTCAATAATGCGAGTAAAGGAGTAGTTATAAGCATTATCTTTAGATCCTAGAATATTTACTCACATTCTTCTATCCAGATATACATTCACCCTTTCCTTTATAACTTAGTTCTTGGTCATGGAAATCATGAAAAATTTATCAATAAAAATCAGTAATACCCATCAAATCAATGAATAATACACCTTTATGTGACACTAGATGGTATGGTCCATTCCTCAATCACATTTTATTTTGAAGGGTCCATATCAATTTCCTCACTTATGAACTAATGTCCAAAAAACATGACATTCTTCATCCAAATGTCACACATGATATTATTGGGGTATAACTTCTCCTTTATCAATGTCACCAACACATGAATTATATATTATTCATCTTCCTCCATGCTCATGGAGTAGATCAGAATATAATCAATAAACCCAAGCCAAAATTTGTGAATGTAATTTATAATGTCTATATTCATCGAATCTATGAAGATTTTACGGGAATTAGTAAGTCCAATCGGCATCACCAAAAACTCATACTGCACATACCATATACGGAAGGCGTCCTAAATATCTTCTATCTTCACCTTGAGGTAATGATATCTTAAACAATGATCCACCATTGAGAATTACTGAGCTCATCATTGATGATGAAACAAGTTTTCAATCCTTGGGAGAGTATTCATGATCTTTATGGTGATCTTGTTTTATTTACAAAAATAGGTTCACTCCTGACTTTATCCATCCGTCTTCTTCCCAAAGAGCATTGTGCACCCCATGGTAATGCACCAGGTCGTATGAACCCTTTGTGAAATTTCTCTTACTGATGCTTCTTAAAGGCCTCCATTTCTATAGGATCTATATCATCCCACCTTTTTATCACATAAACATTCATTACATTTTAAAAAACCGAGGATCTTTAAGGTTTAGTGTCTTGGAAACCAGGAAAATAAAACATGAAAACATATAACATTCTTCTTAAACACTTGAAAGGATTCTCCTCATGTTCATCCTAGACTCATTACTGCATCTCATAAACTGGGAATATACATCAAAAGAAAGGGTGAGCGGAAGGCCCAGTAAGGAAAACAAGAGAAACATTTTACATGTGAACTTGAGATACTTCAATAAGGTCATGAAAAGAACATTAAGGCATGAGAATGAAATGATGAGATATATCATAATAAAAATAACATTTTTCATAAATTGAAGATGGGGCTGAAACATTTAATATAGACAATCATGAACATATCACCAAGGTCCATCCCCAAGGTGTCATTTGAAAATTACCAAGGTTATTCACCAAGGTATCGTGAGAATTGTAATCTCTAGTGGTTACATCATTACCCAATGCATTGGAGTGCTATCGGGGCACACCCTTAAATTTGCCTTTATTATAATGTGAGCCACATATATCATCATAAAAAATTTCATAAATAACCCATATAGCATAAAATATATGGGTTTCATTTCATAATCATAACGTTTTAAAAACTGCTTTAAAGACATGATCTTTACGTCAATTTAAACCCACGGAAGGGGAGAGCGGGTTTCATGTATGTAAATCCCAGAATTTAAAACAATAAATTTTGATATATATGTGAATACCCTTATAGAAATAAGAGCTTTTAGTATTCACTTTATAACATAAAATAATTTTGAGAAAGGAGAGAGGCATTTTGAGACGAAAATTCTGCAGCATAACGACTATGTTACAAGGTTTTAGAAAACATTGAAAAGAGAGAGGACATGGGTCACCAACTCATAAATGATCCATAAAACAGTAGGGGGACATAATATAAGGGATTTATGAACATGTTAATGAAATTTGAAAATATACCATTTGAAATGAAGAACTTGAAAGGAAGACAAAAAATAATATTTCTCTTATAAAAATTCGACAGCCTAACGGCGCCAATTAAACATCAACAAAAATGAATTGACGAGATCAAAAAGGGTCTCTCATAATATGAACATAAATGATCAGTATGATAGATATAGATATCATACCCCAAAATAAATTAACTTAAAAGACTTGACAAGAAAATAGAACTTGAAAATGAGAAGGGTGAAAGAATCCCTTAAAAATTCGGCAGCCTAACAGCGTCACTTAAACTTCAACAAAAATAAATTGATGAGATCAAATAGGGTCTCTCATCATAAGAAAATAAAAGTTCAGTATGATAGATATAGAGATAATACCCCAACATAAAAAAAGGATCTTGAAATAATGGACATGAAAGTAGAACTTCAAAACGATA
Source organism: Viscum album (assembly GCA_963277665.1). Lineage (NCBI taxonomy): Eukaryota > Viridiplantae > Streptophyta > Magnoliopsida > Santalales > Viscaceae > Viscum > Viscum album. The sequence goes on from CAUJRU010001361.1 coordinate 19,451, forward strand.
AGGGTGAAGAACCTCTTAAAAATTCGGCAGCCTAACGGCGCCACTTAAAACATCAAAATATTGAATTGAAGAGATAAAATGGGGAATATAATCATATGATCATAGAAGATCAGTATGATAAATTTATAGATCATACCCCAACATAATAAAAAGGAACTTGAAATACTTTACATGAAAATAGATCTTGAAAAATGAGAAGGGAGAAAGAATCCGTTACAAATATTTCGGCAGCCTAACGGCGCCACTTAAAACATCATAAAACGAAATAATGAGAGTAAGAGGGGATCCCACATTTTGTGAACATGAAAAGGGAAGTAAGAGGAGTATAAAAGAACACCCTTTAACATAAGAACATGGAGCATAAAATAAATTACATAAAAGAGATTTCTTGAAAAGAAAGAGAGAGATCGGATCCCTTACCTTAAAACGTAACTCTTAAAACTCAAAGGTTGGGACCTTGAGGGCTTGGGGGCACCATGGGAGGACTCCTTGGGAGGTAAGGAGACCAGAACTTCGTTGAGGATGGTTTTGGAGTCGAAAAGATGAGAGGAGGGCTTGGTATTTATAGAGAAAGTGAAGGGGACAAAGCATTAATGGCCAAGGGACACCTCAAAAGTGGTTTTCTCAGAAGCATGGGCCCTCCCATGGTACTTCCCCTAAAGTTAGGCCACATGGGGACCCCCACACAATACTTCATCATCTTTAGTCTAACATGCTTTAAAATATCTCATGACATCATCATGACACAGTTATGATGTCATTAAACATACTGAAACCCTAAAACTGTATTTTTACTATTCACTGAAAATTCCACTTTCTCAGAAAAATCCCAAAATTTCACCTTAACCAAATATCAATGCTCTGATTTCAAAAATGAACTCCATTTTATAAAAATAATTTTCTAAATATTTTTAATTTATTTTTTAAATAAATACACTATTCACTGAAAATTCATTATTTTTAGAAAAATCCCCAAAAATTACCTTAACATAATATCGATGCTCTGAGTTCAAAAATGAAATCCATTTTATAAAAATAATTTTCTATATATTTTAAATTTAATTTTTAATTAAAAAACACTATTCACCTGAAAAAACTAATACTTGAATAATAATTTATGAAACCGTTTTTTAACCATTTTATTGAATCACATTACTTAATCAAGGTGCCTAGATTATATTAATACTTTCTTTAAGTGAGATTACTAATCCATTTGGTCACATTACTAATACTAAGCATAAAATCACTATTCATAATTTACTATTCATCAAAAATTAAGTTGATCTTATTAGACTCTAAATTCCGTACTGAACATGTTTGTAGAAGACCATTTTTTGAAAATCATTACACATTTTTATTTATTTAAGGTTTACATAAACATTTTTAAAATATACTTTCTCTAAAATTCATCAAAAATATGCATAATATATTTATCCGGTCATTTGAAAATTCATAAACTTCATCATAAGAAGAAATCCAAATTTTTATTTAAAACAAAGGATTACACAAGGCAGTTATAGTCTCCTTACATAGCCCCTTATCACACCAGCATAGGACCTAAGTGTAAGGTGTGCTAAGGTTAGAGAATCTGAGGGAGGCTCGGCCAACATCGTACGAGTAGTAATTTATATCAGTTTGAACTTCTCGCGAAGGCGATCCCATTCCAGCTTCACACGATGATGTTCAGCTTGGGTTTGGTCCAGAGCAAAGCCCAGTGGTGCTACCTCCTTCCCAAGTTCTGTTAGGTGGGCTTCGATCGGTCCAAGACTACTGGATGAGGCCATCGAATATTCTTTCTATATTAATTAACCAAGATTAGTTGTATTTAGAGACAATAATCAAAACGTTTAGTTTCCAGCGGTCATATTGACCAATGGTCATATAATTAT
>CAUJRU010001361.1:21539-162197 GCA_963277665.1 Viscum album
ACTTTCGGATAACTGTACAATCTTATCTTCACCAATTCTCTCTTTTTCAGCTCCTGCCTCGATGTCTTTAGGAAGAATGGAATCATTATTATCACTCTCTTCCTCAGATAACTTGTTTACATCCTCTTCACCCTTCTCATCTATTCCAGGAGTATCCTATTTTGAATATCCGTCTTGAGAAGTCCTGATTTACCATTTTTCAGAAGTAAATTCCTTCTCATGATAATCTTCAACATGCTTAATCAGATAATCAGTGAAATTAATACTTTCCTCCTTTTCATGCACATCTTTTACAACTTCTATCTGTTCAAAAACCTTTTCTTGTGCTTTTTCTAGAGTCATGAAATCTTTTCCTGGTGTCTCAGGTAAATATTCTACTGAGAAGGTTTTCGGTACGAGAATATTTTTGGATGCAACTTCAGTAGCCTTCAAAAGTGATTGCACAATCTTTGTCTCTGTCATCTTCTTCTTTTTTTTCTTCTCTTTGGCTTGCTTCTCAAGCTCTTCAGAAGGTTTTTCGTTAAAATCATTGGACTCTACAGGGTCTAGGACAAATTGTGGTTCCCCTTCCTTCCGAGCCTTTTTATCCTCCCTCCAGTTGGAAACCACTTCATCCGGATAAGATTTCGGATTTTTGGGCTTTGGAGGTGTGGATGGAGCTTCATTGGCCTTATGTGTTTTTTATATTTTTTCCATTTACTTTAGTTTCCTCTTTTTCCAACCTTCTTCGATTTTTCAGCTTCTCCAACATTTTCCGGAATGACTACTACCTCATCCTCAAGTAGATCATAAAATTCACCTGACTCCTTAAGGAAACCAACATTCATCCTCTTGAGTGTATCAATACTGATTAGCATTACATTGAAATTCCTCATCTTGGAACTATAGGGGATCTTGAATGATTCAAGGCATCGAACTATCAATTTTGATAGTAGAGAAGGATACATGATTATTTGTGCTCACAAGTTCCCATTATTGATATTCTCTATCTGTTGGCACCAAAAATGTGGCCCGAAAGGAAGGGCCGAAAAAGACAGCCGGCGCGTTGCCTCGTGAAGAACAGCCGCAAAGCACAGCCGCGAAGCCCCGCCGCGAAGCGTCCCAACCTTGGCGGCCCCGAGAAGCTCCGGAGGCGGTAATCCTCCGCGAACCGGTTTGACGTTCGCGAGCCGCCGCGAAGCACCGGAGGCGGTAATCCTCCGCGAACCGGTTTGACGTTCGCGAGCTGCCGCGAAGCACCGGAGGCGGTAATCCTCCGCGAACCGGTTTGACGTTCGCGAGCCGCCGTGAAGCACCGGAGGCGGTAATCCTCCGCGAACCCGTTTGACGTTCGCGAGCCGCCGCGAAGCCCGGAAGGCGGCACGCGAGCCCTGCTTCGCGGCACCCCTTCCCTATAAATACTCGACTCCCCCTGAGTCCCCGGGACAGACAATCCGACCTTTCGGCTTCTCCTCTCCCGAATCGCGAAGCACACTTTTCCCCGGGAATCATGAGCTCCGCGAGGTATTTCTACTTCGCGAGACGACTCTGATTTGTTTCGTTTTGAGCCCCTCTTCCGAGAGGGATGCCCTTCGCGAAGCTCAAGGGCGTTCGCAAAGGAAGGGGATTCCCAAGGGAACCCGGGCAGCCGCGGAGCACTTGTGCTTCGCGAAACACCCAACCCATACGAGTAATCCTTATGCTAAGGCAGGATCGCTCCACTTCGCGAAGTACACTGCTTCGCAGGACCCTGCTTCGCGAACCACTCTTTCTTCGCGAGGCAGTGCTCCGCGAACACTGTTCCACTTCGCGAAGCACCTCCCACTCCCACCTATTCCCCATGCTAAGGCCAAGGCACCCCACTTCGCGAAGCACACTCCTCTGCTTAGCGATTCCTCTTTCCGTGCGACCCTCCAGGTTTGCACGATGTGATTTCAAAGTCCCATGGACAACACCTCCCGTAGCGTTGCTTCGCCTAATGCTTCTTCGCATAGGCACGCTAACGGCTATTGCTTCTTCGCATAGCCACGCTAACGTGGACCCCTCGGTGGTTCGTCCCACGACCCCCCTTTACCATGGCCTTACCGACACCTTCCCTTCCCCAAGGACCAGAGGGTACCGGTTATGTAAGCCCTAGGGGTGTGGAGTGAACCCACCTCGTCCGAGCTGCAGGACGTTAAACTGCCAAGCACCACGTCCTCAACACATGACGTTAAACTGTGGCCCAACCTCGTCTCCCTCACGAAGGGTCCCCCCAACTCGAACATTTTTTACACCACTCGTCTCCACGGGAATGGAACTCTTCCACACATGGAATGAGATCCTCCTTGTCGGAGTGGTGTATGTTCGCAGGGGAAGGGTCGCCTCAAAGCGTAAGCCCCTAACCTTTGGTACGGATGATTGCACCCGTGCATCTCGGTACTTTCCCCACTACCAAGTTCAGTGGAGGACGTGATAGGGAACGAGGCACCTCCCATCGTCGGACCAAGGTCCATCTTCCCCGCGCTCTGTCGCGCCATGGGCCTCCATCCTGGAGTAAGTCCCAACACCATGGGCCGCCCAACGCGTAAGCCCCTCTTCGCTTCTCACGGACGCACCCTTCGCGACGTGATCGTCAGGTCCATGCAACCTCTTGTTTCTCACACCGAGCATGACTCACGTGGGCTTAGAGTGAGCACCGACCCTGACAAAACCCACCATTTGAACTACGAGGTCTTTGATCCATGTCAAGGCATGGTACGTAGGAAGCCTCCACGAGGTTCAAGCCACATTGCTCGGTCGTTCATTCACGTCGAGTTTCACCCACGTCCAACACGACGCTAAACTGCAATTCCCGTCCGACGGCAAGCCGTTGTGACCATCTGAACTACGAGGACTTTGATCCGTGTCAAGGCATGGTACGTAGGAATCCTCTACAAGGTTCAAGCCCACCAATAGTGGACCAAGGTCTACTTTCACATCGGTTTACCGGCGAAACCCATTTGAACTACGAGGTCTTTGATCCATGTCAAGGCATGGTACGTAGGAAGCCTCCACGAGGTTCAAGCCCACCAATAGTGGACCAAGGTCTACTTTCACGTCGGTTCATCGACACACCCACCCGTCGTTTCTTCACGTCGGGTCCCATCTTCATCCAGCATGACGTTAAAATACACTCTGGTCCAGTGGTAAGCCATTGCGACCCAACCCATTTGAACTACGAGGTCTTTGATCCGTGTCAAGGCATGGTACGTAGGAAGCCTCCACGAGGTTCAAGCCCACCAATAGTGGACCAAGTTCTACTTTCACGTCGGTTCACCGACAAAACCCCATTTGAACTACGAGGTCTTTGATCCATGTCAAGGCATGGTACGTAGGAAGCCTCCACGAGGTTCAAGCCTACCCGTCGCTCATTCACGTCGGGTCCCATTCCAGTCCAGCGGTAAGCCGTTGTGACAACCTGAACTACGAGGTCTTTGATCCATGTCAAGGCATGGTACGTAGGAAGCCTCCACGAGGTTCAAGCCCACCAATAGTGGACCAAGGTCTACTTTCACGTCGGTTCATCGACACACCCACCCGTCGTTTCTTCACGTCGGGTCCCATCTTCGTCCAGCATGACGTTAAACTACACTTTGGTCCAGTGGTAAGCCATTGCGACCCACCATTTTAACTACGAGGACTTTGATCCATGTCAAGGCATGGTACGTAGGAATCCTCCCAGAGGTTCAAACCCAACTCCCCTCGGACCAAGGTCCAGCTTCACGTCGGTTTACCGGCACCATCCCGAACTACGCGGACTTTGATTCCCTGCCACAGGGATACGTAGGAAGCCTCGTCAAGGCTCAAGCCCAAATTTACTGTCTCCCCCCTGCGATGGTCCCATTTCACTCTCATCCGTCTCCGCTAGACGTTAAACTCGCGGCATACCCTGTGTTGAACACGGGAAGCTGAGGAAAACCTCAGATACGTGTCTATGACATGTAATTCCCCGCGCTCGATGTGGGATGCCTCGGGCTTCCACGCCCTCGAGAAGCCTTGTGGTCAAGGATAACAGACAGACATGCCAGGTACCCCAGCATCCAGACACGCTACTGATGCCTCAACGTGACTACTCCCCTGACCGAAGGTTGCTGCCCTGACTGGACCCTTTGGAATGTCCTGACAGAAGCAGCGTAATTAACCGGCACCCATGGAAACATGGCACTGGGAAGAGTTTCACGAACTACGTATTAAATATATGAGGGAGACCTGGACTAGGTGACGAGTTCTGAGGAGGAATCCACGGAAGGGAGAACCGACATCCCATCATCCCGTTTCGATCAAGGAGAAGACGTACCTGAACAAGGAACGAATGCCGCCCGCCTTTGGAAAGCGGGAATGCGGGGCAACACAGCCGCGCGTCCCCCCCCCCCTCGCGGACGGATGCACGCGCACCCCGGCAAAAGCGTCAGAAACAGAAATGGTGAACCCGACGTGAAATTCTTCTCCTCAGCATGGAGATTAGTAGCGTTCGAGACACCAGTAGATTGACGTGTCACCGGATTCAGATATCCGTTGCCTGGTCCCGCCATGCAAATGGCGGGCCTGTCGTGAAACTCACCGGCAGTCGGGGTAGTAGAACGTGGGGCACTCCGCTCTGCAGCGTGTTGGCGTGGATACTTCTCACAGAAATGGAGGATGGAAGAACGCTGGGGCACTGGTTGTCAATCCTTTTCCTCTCAGCACTGATGAGTTGATCCCTTCGCTTGCCAGGAACCAGGTTGTTATTTCAGAGATGCGGTCACCATCCGCTCCTCGCCCGCGCAGGGGCAGGGGCAACACCACGACGACCACTCCACATGGCGCCACCACCGCCACGACGGCTACCACATCACGGAATACGGGACGTACACGTCCCCTTTCCCCATCAGAGGTCATCCAACGAAGGGTGATCAACAGCCTTGTGCACAGGTACGAGGAGGAAGGGGTCATCCCGACTAGGGATATGGCCCGCCTGGACCTGGAGGCCTCCAGGCCCCGCCGTCAACGCCGCCCTAACAGGCCGCGCAGGGAGCCCCTGCTCCCCACCCATACATTCAACCGTTTCGGGAGCCTATCTCCGGAACGCCTTGACGACTCTTCGCCTTACGCTGAAGAGGCGGGCGCTGTCCGGCTCAGTCCGCTCAGGGCCCCGACCCAGGGCCCCCAGACGAGAGCTCCCGTCCGGCCATGTCAGCGCCGTCGTCCGTCCCCGCAGGAAGAGCAGGCAGACTACGTCCCTGCACCACCTGCACCGGCCCGCCTGACTCGACGTCAGCGCCGGGCCCGGGCTGAGGACGCTCGCCTAGGCGCGTCCACGTCGACAGCTACAGTGGCCCGAGCCACCGCCGACGTACATTATGAAGCCCCCGCGTACATTGAGCAGGGGAACCCCTTCGCCCAACCGGGATCGAGACCCCAACCGCCCCGCGGGCAGGCTGGGTTGACTCTCCGGGTTGCAGGCCCAAGTAGTGATCGCCGCGAGCTAACCCGCGGTGATGCCACCCCGTACGGAGGTCCTCCCCGTACCACTACTCCACAGAGAGTGGGCCCTCCCCGCTCCGAGGTTCGTCATGGAGGCATGCCTCGTGCTGCCCCCATCCTACAGGAAGACCTGCCCCGTGGCAGTGATGCTCAGCGCGGAGACATTTCCCGCGCCCGCTGTACAGGATATGGATCCCATCCTTCTGAAGGCACCGTCCATCCGATCCTTCTCCCACGTGGGGGTCCCCCCTACGTCCTTTCTGCAACTGGAGAAGGTCCTCCTCGCCCCAGCAACTCAAGGAGTGAAGGTCAGCCTCGCTCCACTCGCATCGACCATGGAGGTCTTCCCCATACTCCTGCCAGTTCCAAAAGAGGCCCCGCCCACATGGGTACTGTTCATGGAGGTCCTCCCCATGTACCCTTTGACATTTGCCCTGGTGCCCCTCGCACCCCGGCTGTCTCGAGCGGGGGCCCTCTCCGCCACGGTGCCAGCACCGCCCCAAGGCTGCCTGATAGGGGTCAACCCTGTCCCGAAGAGCCACCCAGAGGCAGAAGAGCGGGTCGTCGCCGCCACAAGAAGAATCCTGGGAAGGCCCAGGCGGAGATCAAACCTGCCCGCTTCTCCGATTCGGAAGCGGAATGCGATTCAGCGATGGAACCTTCTCCCAGCTCCTCCGTATCAAGGACTGGGGCAGGAACCAGACGCGTCAGCCTCGTTCTCCCAGAATTTGAGGTCCACCGGATTCCCGTCTCTCTCCGCAGGTACATCTAGGAGGAAGAAATCCTGGGAATTCCGTAGGTTTCGACCGCGCGGCCACCGCCATCGTCACCCGAAGCGCCCTCTACCTCCACTCGGGATCACGAGGAGCTGTTTTGGGGGTCAACGACGGTAGAGCCACGACATGACCGGACACCGGTAACAGCGATTCCCGTACCCGAAGAAGTGGCTGTTAGCCCGTCCTATCGCGACATTGTGGTCAGGTCACCTCGCTCTTCAGAGGAAGGCCCAGAATTCGGTGGCCAGTCTGCTCGCTCGCCGTATTCTCCACCGCCGAGTTTTCTATCCCAGAGGTCCGCCTCGGTACCGCTACCGGTCCCTCAGCCGCCCCCGGTTGATGAGTGGGGTAATGTAGGGCCGAACCCCGAGGACGAACCCAGGAGCTTCTGGAGTATTCTTTCAGCGGACTATTTCCCGGAGAAGTTCTGGCCCACGGCGGCGCTGAATTTCCGCGTACACGAGTCGCTTACCCCTGAAGAAGTGGGATGCCTTTGTCGAACCCTGCGGGCGACACACTATCGCCTCCGTTTTGAACGGGTGGAGTACCCCAGAAGTCGTGAGCACTTCGAAGAAATCGGCGAGCAATGCCGCCTGATCGATGCAGCCGCACTTCTTGCATTCCAGCACCCTGAGTCGCCAGGCCACCAGAGCGCCCTTCAACGAAAATGCGTTCAGAGTCTTAAAGCACTCCGCAGAATCGTCGGGGAAGCCACCCCCCATGTGCAAGTCCGTGGCTGGGGGCACTATGCTGCCCTTATGTTCGATCCTATTCGACGACAACCCGATTCGCTCTGCGACATCGAGGACATGCCCTCGAGAGGAATCGTGGTCCACATGGCCGACATTGTGGACAGGGAAGACGAACTGGAACTCCTTGATGGAGACTTCCCCCCAGACGGTGCACCGCCACTACTCGACCCATCAGGGAGAGTCACCCGTCAGCAGAGGAACCTGCTAGGCCTGCCCGTACCCACCGAGTCGCTGGTACTCAGTCGAAACACCGACAAAGGTAAAGAGCACGTCGGAACCGTCAAGCACTCCGACCCGTCCGCCTCTGTGCAGAAAACAGACGAGGATCCTGAGAAGGCCGCGTTACGCTAGCAGCTTGCTGAGCAGAAGAGGCTGGTTGACGAACTCTTGGCTGAACGCGCCGCGGAGTGACGACCCGACTATGGTAATCCCAGGCCGGGGAAGCAGGGGCAGGAACAACTTCCCCTCGGCGAGATGCCTCCGGGCAACCTTGACCATGCTACTGCCGCGGACAGGGCGGAAGCCGGAACATACGGCAAGAGGGCGCGATACGTCTCGCCAAACCCCCCTGAGCGACGGGGCAATCTGAAGAATCCAACCCGGGTTCCCCCAGTCGCCCAGCAGGTCGTCCAGCCAGTTGACCCGCGAGCGGCCGAAGCCGTCTACCGTGTTGAAGAACCTGGCAATGCGCTTGTGGTTAGGGATCCCCGTCAAGACAGGGACCCCCACCCGGAGGACCTTATCGCGGCACTCACAGCCCGCCTCGAGGCGTTGGAAACACGACAGGTGGCGGTCCCACCAGATGGCAAACCTTATCCCGCGTGGGTGGATGATATGCCCGCGCCTCCGGGTTTTGGGAACCCCACCTTCTCGCCTTTTAACGGGATAGGGGAACCACCCCAGCACTTGGCTCATTTCTCTTCCAGGTGTGGCCCCATGCTGGGGACCCCGGCTCAGCAAGAAGCCGCTAAGATCCGATGTTTTGTACAGACATTGGAAGGTCCGGCATTCGTCTGGTACAGCCAGCTCCCTATCGGATCAGTGACCGGTTGGGAGGATCTTCGCCGGCAGTTCTTATACCAGTTCAGCTCCACCACGCGAAAGACCAGCATCGCGGACCTCTTCAAGTGCAAACAGAGGCCTGATGAGCGGGTTGCAGACTTCATCACCCGGTGGAAAGGACTTACGTATTCCCTCGACATGCCACTGACTCAGGAGAAATTACTGACGATGTGTGTGGGGAACGTCAAGACAGAGCTGGTACCCTCCTTGATTACCCAGAACTACCCTGGAGGGTTCAGAGATTTCTCGGATAAGGCCCAGCGCCTCGAGGAGGCCCTGCAACAGGCTAGTCAGGCGCGTTTGCTGCCCCCTATAATCCCAGCCAGGAGGGCCGCCAGGGCCGAACCCGCCGCGGTGGCTCAAATAGAAGCCCCGAGGCAGCTGGAATTGCTACCGGCGGCACCACCCCCGCAACCCCGCAGAGGTCCTCCACCTCAAGCGCAGGCTCCTGCCCAGCAGCGACCGCCTCAGAACCGACAGGTTCCCCCGCGCAATGCGCCACCGCCACCTAGGCGAGACAACCAGGCGTCGCCTCCTCGGCAGGCCCCTCCGGTCCCTCGACAGGACCAGGCCCCCAGGGCTCCTTACCTGGAAAGAAAGTACCATACCTATTCGTTCAACGAAAATCAGGTCCCTGGCTACTTCCGAAGTGTTCTAGAGCAAGGGATTGTGCATCTGCCTGAGTGCAGGAGGCCGGCAGAGGCGCATCTCACCGATCACCCCAACTACTGCCCTTATCATCGGATCCTGGGGCACACCCTCAAGCGATGCTATGTGTTTAAAGACTGGCTTCAGGACCAGGTCAACAACAACATAGTCAAGTTGGGCCCAGCGCCAGCACAAGTGGCAGGCGTCTTTGCGGGATCAGAAATCGGCAGTGACAGCGAGGGTGAGTGGCAGCAGGTCCCTAGCCGCGGGTCCCAGAAATACGACAACTGGATGGCTCGAAAAACCGTCGTCCGTGCCCAGGGTATCATCCGGGCACGCCTGAAGCAGTCGAAACCTTCAGAAGAAGTAGCTGGTGCCTCAGCATCGTCTTCCCAGTCGACCTCTGCCCAAAAGGGCAAACAGCGGCGACGCAAGAAGGAGAAACGTGCACCGTCAGTGTCGTCGTCATCCCGCACTCTTGGCGACTTTATGCCTCCCGAAATGGGCATTCCTCCCAGAATCCGCCCAGCGGTGGATGAATCTTCGAGCGACAGTCAAGGGTACGCTTCGGTTAACACCGTGGAGCTGGTAAAGCCCTATATGACCCCCGATGAGGGGGAACCCCAGGCAGACCTCCCCAACGTTTCCAGCCGACGTCAACGTCGGCGGAATCGCAACCGTGTCGGTCATCGAGGTACGTCGGCCGGCATTTGCGGCCAAGCCGTGCACGCTACCGAGACCAGGCAGCAGGCTCAGCGCAGATCTCAGCACGCGCAGGCCCATCCGGCACCCTCGGCTCTACCTCCACCGCCGTTCGTGTTGCTGGATCAGGGAGAGCCGCCTCGTTCATATCACAGCCAGTCTTGCCCGGCGACAGGCCAGCCTCCGCTGTCCGATCTTAGCCCGGCGACTACTCTTCAGGCTTCTACTGATAGGCAGCAAGATGCACCCCGTACTAGTTACTCGCCAGTCCAGCCAGCCGGACCCGCTGTGCATCTAAATGCCGAACGACCTCCTGTAAGCCGAGGTTCGTGTTTGGCACGAAAGTACGATGTTCTGAAGCATCTGGCCGGCATCCTGGCGAGGCTTTCCATCCTCGAGGCCCTTCGCCTGTCATCTGAAATGCGTGAGGCACTTGCCGAGGCCCTAAGGAGCCCTCTCCAGTTCGAGACGGAAGTGGCAGCTGCAGAAGCCTTCCATACCGAGACGATTGAAAACGCCGAATTCCAGGCGGTTATCTCGTTCTCCGGTGAAGATGAAGACCCTCCTATACAGGGGAACATTTGCCCACTGTATATCACTGGCCACTTCAACGGTGTGGAAGTCCGCCGATGCCTCGTTGACACGGGTTCTGGAATCAACCTAATCCCGACCCGGACGCTGTGAAAGCTGGGTCTGTCCGAAGGTGATTTAACTCCCTCTGACCTCAGGATCCAGGGATACGACAGGACAGAGCAAACCCCGGTCGGCAAGATCCGCCTGAAGACCCAGTTCGGTGGCTTAATTGCCAGCACCGAGTTCATGGTTGTTTCTCAGGACACCGCCTACAACGCATTGATGGGTAGGCCATGGCTCCATCAGCATGCAGCGGTCCCCTCATCGTATCACCAGTGCCTTAAGTACTCGCTCAACGGTCGAGTAGGCGTGATCCAAGGAGACGCGTCCCCTTTCGCTTCTTGTGAGGCCCGCTATCTGGATGCGGGTTATTACAAAAGTAAGGAAAAGCAAATCCTGGTCAGCGAGGATGAGCCCGCCCCGATCACAAGTGATCCCTGGGCAAGCATGGACGACGCCTACATCCTCCCGATCCACCGGTTGGAGGCCACGACCCCCGACATGGGACAATGTTTCGTTGTTTCGGGTATGCAAGGAAGGCATGTTCCCGTGTCCAAGCAACAGCGGAGAATCACCTCGTACTCCTACATCAACCAGGCTCGGGTCATCCCGGAACCTCCTACCCCTGTACGGTACCAGGACGTCAAGCTCATGAAAACGGCGGTGCGTCATACGTGTCTATTCCGCCGGGCTGGAATTAACCGACTCAGGCCGACACGTCACCACTGCTTTGATATCATCAAGCGTGGCCCCTTGGGCCGAAGGCCAGATGGGATCGGATCAAATGCATTCATTGCTATGGTCTCAATGACAAGTGAGTCTCCTGATTTGATGACCACTGCTGCCCAAGCCGGCACCAGCTGCCCCTCGGGTTTCGAGAGCCCAGAAGTATCTTCCACCGCGGGAAGTCCCCCCACGGCTGGGGAGGAAGACTTGGAGGATGCTCCCCCAGCCTTTGAAGAAGGCGTCTCTACCACGGTCGATGAACTGGTATAGGTGAACCTTGGTAGCGAGGAAGATCCAAGACCCACATTGATCAGTGCGGCCATGTCCCTCGAGGAGCGGAAGCAGTATGTAGACTTCCTCAAACAGCACCGCGATGTGTTTGCCTGGAGTTACGATGAGATGCCAGGGCTGGATCCCCAAGTGGTCGTCCACCGTCTGGGCCTCCCAGCAAAACATCGTGGGTTCAAGCAGCCTCCCCGGAAAATGCACCCTTCCCATGGCACTATGGTTGAGGCCGAAGTTGACAAGCTTATCAAAGCCAACTTCATTAAGGAGGTCCAGTACCCCAAGTGGCTCGCCAACATTGTGCCGGTCAGGAAGAAGAATGGGAAGATCAGAGTCTGCATCGACTTCCGCGATCTCAATCGCCACTGCCCAAAGGATGACTTCCCACTCCCAGTGACGGAGCTGTTGATTGACGCCACGGCCGGGTTCCAAGCCCTCTCTTTCATGGATGGGTATTCCGGGTATAATCAGATCCGGATGGCCCCCGAAGACGAGGAGTCCACTGTCTTCAGGGCTCCCCAGGGTACCTTTTGCTACCGGGTAATGCCATTCGGTTTGAAAAATGCAGGTGCCACTTATCAAAGGGCCATGCATCGCATATTCAAACCGATCCTCGGGACGTTGGTGGAAAGCTACGTGGATGACCTTGTAGTCAAATCACTCCAGCGCCAGGACCATCTCAAAGACCTTGAGAAAGTGTTCGATTTCCTCCGTTCCCGTCACCTGAAGATGAACCCGCTGAAGTGTGCCTTCGGAGTCACCTCCGGGAAGTTTCTGGGCTTTGTTGTCAGATACCGAGGTATCGAGATCGACCCGGAGAAGATCAAGGCCATCAGCCAAATGCCTCCCCCGAGCAACATTCGGGAGCTTCGAGGCCTGCAAGGCCACTTAGCCTATATACGCCGATTCATTGCGAATTTGGCTGGAAAGTGTAAGCCCTTTTCCCGGCTCATGAAGAAAGACGCTGCCTACGAATGGGATGAGGAGTGTCGGGCCGCCTTTGAGGAAATCAAGAAGTATCTGCTCCAACCTCCGGTCTTGATGCCACCCGTCTCCGGAAAGCCACTAGTCCTTTATGTGACCGCCCTGGAGATATCCCTCGGTGCGCTGCTCGCCCAGAAGAATAACGAGGGCACTGAGAACAGTCTCTACTATCTCAGCCGCATGCTTCTCGATACGGAGGTCAGATACTCCCCCATCGAAAAGAGCTGCCTCGCGCTCGTCTTCACTGTGCAGAAGTTGCGGCACTACCTGCAACACCACGAGGTACAATTGATCTCTCGGGTAGATCCGCTGAAGTACATCCTGAACCGCCCCATGCTGACTGGCCGACTAGCACGGTGGGCGGTGATTCTCCAGCAATTTGATATCAGGTTCGTGCCTCAGAAGGCCGTTAAGGGTCAAGCGTTGGCAGACTTTTTAGCTGATCATCCAACCTCCGCGGATCAATACCTGGACCTGGATTTTCCCGACGAGACGATACTCTCAGTCGATCATACTGCCCCATGTTGGCAAATGCATTTCGACGGCGCCTCCCGGAGCCCCACCGGTAGAAGGCTCAACGACCCCAAACTCAACAGAGTGGGTCTGGGTATTGTTTTCATTACCCCGGCACAAGCCGTCCTTCCGTACTCGTTCCTGCTGTCAGAAGGTTGTACAAACAACGAGGCAGAGTACCAGGCTCTCATCACCGGCCTCGAGTTGGCCCTTGAGATCCATGTTCCCCATCTACATGTGAAGGGAGATTCCGAGCTGGTGATCAAACAGGTTAATGGCGACTACGTCGTCAGGAAGCCAGAGCTTGCACCGTTACTGGAGTACACCCTCCTCCTAATGGCCCAGTTCTCCCCTCGGCCAGAGGTTACCCATGTCCCAAGATTGCAGAACGGACAAGCGGACGCCCTGGCTGGCTTAGCCGCGTCGCTCGCAGAACCCGAGCAAGATGATTTGGTCATACATGTGGCCCACCAGAGAGTCATTGCTCCCGTCACCCAAGAGGACCGTGATAGCCTGCGGGTAAGTCATCTCACCGCCGGACCCTCCATGTCGGGAGTCCCGGGTTCGTCAGACGCAGTGGTTGAAACCACCCCCGACTGGAGAGAACCTTTTGTCGAGTACCTCCAAAATGGTCAGCTCCCGGACGACCGGGCCGAACGCGAGCGAATCCGACGCCGTGCGCTGCAATTTACCCTCCAGAGCGGCCCCAGTCTTGAGCAGATCCTCTATAAACGGAGTTTCGATGGTATCCTCCTCCGTTGCATCCAAGGAGTAGAGATACCTCAAGTTATGCAAGAGGTTCACGCCGGTTCCTGTGGCGCCCATCAAGCTGGGCCGAAGCTGTCCCAGCAAATCTGGAGGTTAGTGTACTTCTGGCCCTCCATGATCCACGATTGTATTGGATACGCCAAGAGATGCCACGCGTGCCAAGTACACGCCAACTTCTTGCATCGGCCGCCAGAACCCCTCCACCCCACCAAGTACTCTTGGCCATTTGCGGTATGGGGACTTGATGTAGTGGGACCGTATCCGCCGGCAACAGCCCGCCAGTGCAGGTTCATCCTGACCGCTACAGATTTCTTCTCCAAGTGGGCAGAAGCAGTTCCGCTCAACGAGGTCAAGGACCGTTCCATCGTTGACTTTGTGATCTCCAACATTATCCACCGGTTTGGAGTCCCTCACGCTGTCCTCACCGATAACAGCACCAACTTCCAGGCAGCTGAATTGAAGAAATTGTACGCTAAGTACGACATCCGGTCGAACCATACCTCCCGCTACCACGCGCAGGCGAATGGGCAGATCGAGGCGTTCAACAAGACCCTCTCTAACATTATGCAGAAGATGGTTGGTCAGAACAAGAAGAGTTGGCCGGACAATCTCCCCAACTTCCTCTGGGCTTACCGGACGACGACTCGCAACTCTACCCAGGTGACCCCATATTCCCTGGTGTATGGAGCTGAGGCCGTCCTACCCATTGAGATCCAGCTGCCGTCGCTACGCACTGCAGTTTATGATCACCAGACATCAGATGAGGTAGCCGAGATCCGTCTAGCTGAATTAGAGGCACTGGACGAGAACCGGCTTCGTGCCCTGCACAACCTGGAAAGGCATCAGGACAAGATAGCGAGAGCTTTTGACAAGAAGGTTCGTCTCCGCTCTTTTCTACAGGGTGACCTGGTATTGGCCCTTCGAGCGCCAATGATTCCCGGTAGGAAACCACCCAAGTTATAACCCAAATGGGAAGGTCCTTATATCATCCATAAGGTTTACCCTAATGGAGCATACTCCTTGGTGACCACAGATGGAGAGCGTGTAACCCCTCCCACCAATGCCAAATTCCTCCAGAGATACTTAGCCTAGGGAAAAACAGTGGTCCTGCATGACCCTAAACTGCGAGAGGGTCCCGCACGACATTAAACTACAGTGGTCCTGCATGACCCTAAACTGCGAGAGGGTCCCGCACAACATTAAACTGCAGTGGTCCCGCACGACCCTAAACTGCGAGAGGGTCCTGCATGACCCTAAACTGCAACTTGGTCCCGCATGACCTTAAACTGCCTCTCCGTCCTCACTGCAAGACGTTAAACTGCAAGCCAGTCAGGTCTTCCTGACCGAGGCTCAGCCTCAGGCCCCTCGGCCTCTTTGGGCCCCTGGCCCCGTCTCCACCGCGGTCTGGCCCCAGGCCCCCTCGTTTCTCTCCGACTTACCCTCTTACGGGATCATACGGTACGGTGTAGGACTACGTCCTCACGTTGGGATCATGTACCATACCGTACACATCCCCGAATGAGATGCCCCTCGTCCCGCATGACGTTAAACTGCATGTCAAGAACTACGTACGACTTGATTCCCATCTTTATGGGATACGTAGGAACGCTCGGACGCCTCGTCTTGAGCCCAGCCCTAATCTTTTCTCTTCCACTATTCCCCCTGGGGATAGTCTCCTTGGAGGATCTTTGTGCAGCAGGGAGTAGGCTTTCTTGGCCCCGCTCATGCAACCCCACTCGCGCAAAGATTGTAAAGGTCGCACCATGCGCCCACTCCCATTCTTCTACCCTCCCACGTCCTCACCGCATGACGCTAAACTGCATGTCCTTCAAGAACTACGTATTGCTTGATTCTCATCCTTATGAGATACGTAGGAACGCCCGGACATTTCATCCGTTGGCCCAGCCCAAAAGCCAAAATCTTCCCCTCGGGTCAAGACATGGCAGGGCGCACACTTTTGCCCCGAACCACGTCGAGCAAGCCTCGACCCGGCTGCATATTCCCCCTGGAGGTGTTTTCCCCTTTCGTGGATGAACGCAACTGAGCTTCACCTGCTCCTTGACTGGGATTCTGTCCCGAGGTGACAAACTTTCCCCAGGAGGTGCTAGCGATTCGGGCCACGGCCCAGGATTCTTCATAAGGGTGTACAGTGTGATGTAGGACCGCGTACTCATTCACGTCGGGATCATGTACCATGCCGTATGCCCTCCCTTTACGAGGCTCAGCCTCAGGCCCCTTGGCCTCCTTGGGCCCCTGGCCCCCCCGTCCTCATGTAAGACGTTAAAATACAAACCAGTCAGACCTTTCTGACTGATAACTTCCCCTTTTCTCTGGGCCACGGTCCAGGATTCCTCACCCGAAGTGTACGGTGTGGTGTGGGACTACGTCCTCATTCACGTCGGGATCATGTACCATGCCGTACAAATCCCCTTACGAGGCCCAGCCTCAGGCCCTTTGGCCTCCTTGGGCCCCTGGCCCCACGTCCTCATGTAAGACGTTAAACTACAAGCCAGTCAGGTCTTCCAGACTGATGCCTGACCTTAGGCCCCTTGGCCTTTCCAGGCCACGGCCCAGGTTCCCCCCTTACCCAGGGTGCGTGGCGCAGTGTAGGACTACGTCCTCATTCACTTCGGCTTCTTCGCCGTACCGCACACCTCCCTTGTTTCGGAGTATATTACTCCCCTCCTCGTCCTGCATGACGTTAAACTGCACTTCAAGAACTACATGTGGCTTGATTCCCATCTCCATGGGATACGTAGGATCACCTGAACGTCTAGGCTTCGGGTCCATCCCCATCTCTCGGGAATCCCCATCCCATCTTGGCCCCTTGGCCTATCCTTCCTCCATGAGGGGACCATATGGTGTGGTGTGAGATCATGTCCTCATTTACGACGATCTCGTGATGACTACACCATGCTCCCCCCCCCCTGATGAGCTGTCTCGTCGATCCTTTTTATTCGGCGGTTCACCAATGTGCTTAAGAGTACTCTGGTTTATTACCTGGAATGCCAAGCTTTACTCGGACACGTCCGCACTCGCTTTCCAGGCTTTGCGTATCCTCGCATCAGGTCTTTCATCATCTTTCACACCCGGAGGGACCCCCAAGAACGGCCTGGATACAATGCCCAAGGGCTCTCCTACCGATACGGGCCAACGCCCCCGAGGGTTTCGGACAACAAATCGATAAAATCCCGCGTTGCAAATATGGTCAGCGGTCGATGCTCGTTTGTTGTTCCCACCTCAGGCTAACGCGATACAGACGCTGTGTTTCCGTCATGGATAACCGTTTTCCTCTATCGTCACGCCAACCCATTAAGCCCAAATGTCGGGCACACAATTCACACCCTTCATCACTTCATCATGTCCAAGTAGAGTCTTGGGACTCTTGGTACTTTTCCCCCGTGCACGTCTGCGCGTTCGAGGAACAAGCTACATCAAAGGTGTCCTTCGAAACTCTCTGCTGACTCCCCTTTGATGGACGCCCCAAGTACTGCGATGAGGATCCCCCCCTTGTTTCCCACACTGAGTTTATCTCATGTGGGGTTAGGGATTGGGTTAACATCTGTGCTTACTCGGGAGCTATCACCACCCATGGTCCGAGCTCTAAGACCATAAACTAAAACTCTCATCTGGAACTACGTTCAAGACTCCTTGTCTTCGGACCCAGCTTGAGTTCAGTAAATTTACCTCTCTAATCCTACCTTCAGGACCCCGATCACAGGGCTGCGTGGCGTAGTGCAGGACTACGTCCTCATTCACGACGGGTTTGCAATAGCTGCACCACGCACGCCCCATTCTGAGGTTCAGTCCTCCTGTTCTCTATCCTGCATGACGTTAAAAGGAACCCTTTAGAACTACGTGTGGCTTGATTCCCATCTCCATGGGATACGTAGGACCACCTGAATGTCTAAGATTCGGGTCCAGCCCCACCTCTAGGAGATCACCTGATTTCCCGGTCACCTAGGCCACTTGGTCCATCCCTCTCCAGCGGGGGGTGCGTAGGTATGATACAAGGTTTTGAGCACCATGCCCCCTTCCCCTGGGAATCTGCCATCTCTCGATCACCCTCAAGGTTGAGTCCCTTGGCTCCCTGCAGTGGTTAACCCATGTATTAAGAGCACTCTAGTCTAGGACCAAGAGTGTCAGATTCAACTTGATCAAGTTCCTTCCACTTGTCAAGCTTCGTGTTCCCCTCTATTCGGACTTCCATCATCTTTCACAACCCGGAGGGACCCCCAAGAACGGCTTGGATACTACGCCCAAGGGCTCTCCTACCGACACGGGCCAACGCCCTCCAGGGTTTTAGACAACAAATCGATAAAATCCCGCGTTGCGAATATGGTCAGCGGTCGATGCTCGTTTTGTTAGTCCTCATTTCAGGCTAACGCGACAGGATACTGTGTTGCGAACATGGTCAGCAGTAATCCTTTGTCGTCACGCCAGCCCCTTCAGTCCTTGAATGTTGGTTGCATGATTCACATCATTTTCCACCCCATCATGTCCAGGTGGAATCTCGACACTTTTGGCGCTATCCCTCAGTGCACCTTTGCATGTTAGGGGGACAAAGCTGCAATCTGGCGCCCTTTGGGGCTCCCATGGTCCAAGCTCTAAGACCATAAACTAAGACCCATTCGGGACTACGTTCAAATTCCCATCCTCATGGGATACGTAGGACCGCCCAGACGCCCTGTCTCCGGGTACAACCCATTCAGGAAGCCAGTCTCTCCCCCTGTTTCCCCTCCATATAGGCCCCTCGGCCTAAGGTTTCCCCCTCCAAATGGAGTACAATATGATGTGGGATCATGTCTCCGTCAATTGTGTTTTATAACACTGCGCACATTTCCCGCCTAGAATCGTCTCTGCTACGTCTGCGCTGCATGACGATAAAATGCATGCTTGGTCCTATCATACGACCCTAAGCTGTGACATTATCGTCCTGGCCGCACGACGAAAAACGGCACCGCATTGTGGTGACCTCGCTGTAGAGGACATCACGTTGGGTATTGGTCACATGCCATGCCATTTGTCAACGCCCATCATGGCTTGATTCTTGTGGCGACATCACGACCTACTGTGCTAGGCCTGTCGCTTCACAAAAAAAAACCATTCACCTTAAAGAACAAACAAGATACATCAAATTCCGCTTCTTTAGTGCAAGGGCCACGTCCGCACTCCCCTTTTCCCCTGGCACTGGTACCTTACCGTGCCACCTTCCAGAACTACGTATGGATTGATTCTCATCCTTATGAGATACGTAGGAGCGCCCGGGTACTTCCCTGCGGGCCCAGCCTAACCCTTGTGTTCAGTCCCTCAACTCGATCATTTCCCCAGAGAACGCATGGTGAGCAGGGCTATGTCCTCATTCACGTCAGGTTTTGATGTCATGCGTCCCCTGATCCCTTTTTCCCATCCATGGTCCGAGTTCTATGACCATATACTAAGATCACCCCAAGGGAAAGGAATCTTCTCCCTCTCTCTAATACGTTTCGTTGCCGTATTCAGATGTGTTTTGACAAAGAGCCCGAAGCATGGGATTTCCACAGGGACATTCCCCTCATCTCATGACCAAGCTTCGTGAGCTCGCTATTTGGATCCTCATCCTCTTCCACATCCAAAAGGACCCTCGGACGACGTGGATACTAAGCTTAAGGGCTCTCCATGAATGCTGGACCTAAGGGCCCTTCAATCGTTTCAGGCCAACGTCCCCACGGATCTCTGACAACATTTGTGACATGGTCCCGTGTTTCGAACATGGTCAACGGTCGACCCTCATTTGTTTGTTCCCACCTTAGGCTAACGCGACAGGATGCTGTGTTGCGAACACGGTCAACAGTAATCCTCTATCGCCACGCCACCATCATTGTGATCTGAATCTCGAGCACCATGATTCACACATTTCCACTCCCTCATGTTCAAGTGGAACTCCATCATACTCGGCTCTTTCTCTTCGTGCATTTAAGAGCGCTGAATGATCGTGTTAGTGTCATCGGGCCGGTAGTCACCGAGAATCCCTTTTCCCTAACCTGCCCCTCTCTGCGTCGGGAAATTCCCACCACTACTACTTGTTTCCCACACCGAGCACGACTCACGTGGGCTTAGTAGTTTTGGCTGGATGTGTACCAACACGGTTAGGCTGCTCCTCGTCCAGTATGACGTTAAACTGCGCTTCCAGAACTACGTGCGGCTTGATTCCCATCATCATGTGGGATATGTAGAGACACCCAGGCATTTCACCTAGGGTTCAGCCCCTGGAATCACGAAATCTTGCTCCTCTCCATTTCCAGCCCTCGCCAGAGGCCCTGTGTGGAAGAGGGAATGATCCATGATCAAGCCAATGCGCCCAATTTGGCGTACTCCCTACACGGTGGTGCAACTACCAAGGTGTTGGATTCTGTTTGAACAAACCACCACTCCATGTTCCACGCTTTGCGTGTCCCTTATTCGGACCCTCGTCCTCTTTCATGTCTGAAGGAACCCCCTAACGACCTGGTCTTATGCCGCATCGGCTCACCTACCGTCCTGGGCCAACGTTCCGGAAGACTGGTCATGTCTGGAAGGACCCCCTAATAGTATGGATGTCTGACCTATGGTCCACCAACTGTCCTGGGCCAATGTACTGGAAGATTGATCGACAACAAATCGATAAAATCCCGCGTTGCGAATATGGTCAGCGGTCGATGTTCATTTGTTGTCCCCATTTCAGGCTAACGCAGTAAGGATACTATTTGTCTGCCACGGTTAACGGTTGTCCTTTATTGTCACGCCATCGCCACAGTGTTCCGAATTTGGGCATCGTGATTCACACTTCCCATTTTCATCTGTTTGAACCGATTTCAGCGCCCCTGGTGTTGCCCCGTTCGTGCATAGGAGCACGTTGGAGAAATGGTAATTCGGCTATCCTGGAATTTCCTCCTCCAATCAAGCCTTCCCCATCTTTCGGGAATCTGGACTGGTTTGAGGGAATTGTCGTCAAACGTCCCGCAAACATTGTAGGCATGCAACAAGGCAATTCAACAGTGGAAATCGTGCGTGCTACGGAACTCAAAACAAAGGAGAAAGAAAGAGTTGAAGCACAAAAATGTTAATAAAATCTTCTTTCGGGTTTGTTACAATACTCGGGGGTCGACTTCCCCCATGGACGGGTTGACCCCGTCAAAGGAGCGTTGCAGCTCCGCCACCCGTTGACTTGCGGCGTCCAAAGCCTGTTGCCGCTGATTCAACTCCCGCTCCTCTTCAGCAGCGGCGGGGCGTAATTCGTCAACCCTGGACCTGGCCCTTTCTACCTCGGCCCGAACGGCAGCCATCCTTCCAGAGGTCTGCCCCATGTGCTCCTCAGCCTCTGCCAGCTGGGTCTTCAATCATGAGACCAGCTCAGACTGCACATCGAGAGTGGATGAAAGCTCGTTGGCCCGGATCTGCATCTGTTGGACCTCGCCTTCAGCCTCCTGGAGCTTCCTAATGCTGGTCTCCTTCCTCCGCTGCCATCCCACGCTCAGCCCACGATCATGCTCCCGGATCTTCTCAGCCATGAGGTCTCGGATGAGCGCGTGAGGGCGTTGGGCATCCACTCCCCCGGCACACAGTTCGCGCAACCGCGAGCGGAGCCTATCCATTTCGTCCAGCCATTGCGCTTGGGGAGTGTCCCTGATAAAGCTCGTGATCAGCTTCCACGACCGGCGGCGGACTATGCTGCTGTCTTCCTCATCAGAGGCCGTTTTGTCCCAATCCGCGCGGTCAGCAGGCTCGTACGCAGGATATGCTTGCAGGAATTCCTCAGCGGGATCTGCATCTGGTGTTGAGTCTGGTACGACACCTGACGACGGCGCAGGCACGACAGGACTGGGACTGACCGGTTGATCCTCTTCCTCAGAGTCCACTTCGATGACTTCAGGTATGGCCCTTCTGGTGGTCCCGCCAGTGATGGTGTACGCCGCAGCTTGAGAAGGTGAAGGGACTATAGTCACCATCACCGGCATGCCCCTGGGAGGGACGCCGCCAGACATCCCGACCAGCATCGCTGCAGCAGCCCACGCCAGTCGGAGAACTGTATGACAGAAAGAGGCATAAACGTTAGTTGGCATGGCCCACATGTGACAACGAGGAGACCGGTGGAGGAGACTTACGAAGATCGACCTCCGAGCGCTGCTCCTGGGCCGGTACTGATGGGACTCCGAGACGAGGCCCCCCGTATACTGTTGGAAGGCCTGGAGAGTCCAGAGGAGCCACCTCAGACCCCCTGGTCCCACCAGATGCAGAACTAGACGCAGCCATAGGCGCGGGTTCCGAAGGTCCCGCGACATCACCCGCCAAGGAGCGAGAACGAGGCCTACGAACAAGTTCCTCCTGCATGGCTCGAGCATTTGTGAGAAGTCCATAGGGATTCAAGAACAGATCGTAAGGAGAGAAGTTCGGAATTCTACCTCGAGAGCCTCCGCGAAGTCGTCGGATTCTGAGCTTCGGTCTCCGACCTCGCCCTCCTACAACGGGCTCCCTCCTCCAGCCTCGTCCCCCTGAGAAGAGTCCCTTGATTCCTCCGGCAAGGGGAAGCACTCCCTCAGATCGGAAGCCGATAGCTGCGGGGGCACCGTCTGATTTAACAGTACCCTCACCCGGTCTGTCATTGGGCGAGGGAAACCACTGGAGTGGACGTAATCCTCCAGCTCGTTCAAGTATTGCTCCGCCTCCGCCGGAGACACCATGAATCCAGCCCGAACTGGGCCTATGCCCGACAGTTTCATCCCGAGGCGATTCAAGTGGTCCCACATCTCGGGTGGGCTGAGGAATTGCCGGTTGACATCCCAAATGTCCCAAGCTTCCAGAAAGACGGCATCTTCTGCCATGTCGATGTGACGCAGCCGCTTCCCCGGAGCCTGAGCGGATATCCGACGGAATCCCCTCAGTGGCCGCCCCTCGGGATGACCCTGCTCTCCTGGAACCACCGGATCCGCCGCTGCTGCCATACCCTCGGCCGATGCGGGTCTCTCTGCCATGGAAGCCCCGCTGCCGCGAGCGTCCCTAGCTGCCCTCCAACCCCGACCTCGAGATAAAGGAGGCCCACCATCACCAACCCGGATCGTTGGCTGCTTCAGCATCTCCCCGGGGTAACCGGCCTCCCAGCTGATGGCGTACTCCTTCACTAAGCCGAAGGTGGTGGTGGACGGAGGCAATGCGATCTGCATCTTTCCATCCTCACGTGTGAACATGAGCCATAGCTGCCTCATCACACACGGGTGCTCCTCGTGACACACCTCCCAGTATACCTGCGGGGTCAGCCGCTGGAGGCACCGAAACTGCCTCGCAAAACGATACGGGGTGTACGGTTCACAGATTGGATCACGGTCTATCCGAGCCACCAAAACCCCACCTCGGAAGGCCAGGAGGTAAGCCCGATGTTCTTCCGTCCCCCTTCCATCATCAGTAAGCCTCCCCGTCGGCAGTGGGAAGGGATGAAAGTTGAACTCGTCCGCCCTCCACACCCTATTCAGCACCATCGGAACGACCAGTTTGAATGGGAAGCTCCCAACTGCGTTCAGAATGGAGGGGCGAAAGTCTGATCCCGGCGGCGAAATGGGGTTTGGATACTCGTAAATCTCCCTGATATGCGCCACGATCCACCCATACAGGAGGTGGAAGGGCCCGCATATTCTTGGCGGCTTCTTGCCCTCGCTAATACGCCGCAGCATTCTGTATAGTTTGGAGAGCATCGGGATCCCCAGGTTGATCCGCTGCCCCATGGCCAACATCGATGACATGATGAACGAGCTGGGCCGCACCCCCATGCTTGTATCTCTCACCGGTAGGATCCACCCATAGATGAGAGCCGCGATGAACGCCGCCAGCCTGACTATTGGCTGTTGTTCGGTGCTGACGCTGAAACCCCAAGTCTTCCATTGGCTGTCCTCCAAGACACGCCAGTACGAGTGTCCCTTGCCCCGCTGGGCTGCCCTTGGACAAGTTCGAGGCCTTGGAGGGAACTCTCGATCTTCTGGGAAGTTCAGGAAGCATTTGAACCATCTTCTGAAGTGGACATCCCTCACCGCTTCCTTGTCCTCTCCAGGGACAAGCGCTATCAGCGCTGACGCCAGCCGTGGCATTTTCTCAGCATCTCCCCACACGCTGGCAACGGGGAGTAACTCGTCATACATGGCCCCCGAGATCGGGACCCCGGAAATCTATTGGACATCCCACAGGCTGATGCCCACCTCCCCGTGATGTAGGTGAAAAGTGTTTGTCCTAGACGACCATCTACTCAGCAGTTCCGGCATCAGCTGCTTTGGTTGGTAAATGTGGAACTGGGAGGCCCATGCCGCCTCATACAATCCCACTCTCCTCAGCTCGGCCTCGAACTCCTCACAGGAGGCGCCTACCCAGTAGGCCCAGGCCCAGTCATCGGTGAAGTTGCCGCCCTGGCGCAGGTCCCACTCATCGGACCATCCCTTCTTTGGATCCTGCAGAGCCGCCTTCAGCATGGTGCGGTAGAGAGGAGGGGACGTCTCCGGTTGCAGTGGCCTCCCGTCAATGCCGTTCACATGATTGTAGAGGCAATCAGCGGTGACAGGTGTGAAATCCTCCTGTGCGTGACCATCGGCCGCCCTGAACCATTGGTGCTGGCATGGTGTGCTCCTGAACCAGCAAGCTGGTTCATCCCTTCTTGCCTCGGGGATGAAGACGTCATCCCTCAGCCCGAAGCCGTACAACGGTAGTTTCTTGCACTGCGGGTACTCCCTCTGACCTTCCGACAGCAGGTCTGTCAAGGAAGGGTGGTCCGAATGGAAGCGAACCATTTCCCCTAAGCCTGGACGGTTGGCCATCTCATCCCGGTTAGCGGCATCTGCAAGCACTCCCAGTACAGCCTCTTGATGGGCCATTTTTAATGTCGACCCTCAGAAAAGTTTTTCCCCTGGATCGCGAAGCACGGCCGCGAAGTTGAATCGAGAAGCTCGACCGCGAAGAGGAATCGCGAAGATCGGTCGCGAGACCAAGTCGCGAAGTCTGGCCAAGGCCGGCAAGAAGTTCTCCTAGCGCGGACGCGGAGTCGGAGACCCGCGGTTCGCCGCGAAGCTCAATTCGCGGAGTGCTATCGCGGAGTACGCGGAGCTTCCCAAAATCGAGAGCGCACAAAAAGACAAGGCACGTGAAGACAAAAGAGGGAGGACCCCCTATTTATAGGCGACGGCCCCGGAGCATCGCGGCGCGCCTCACCCGCGCGAAGCATCGTGGCGCGTCCGGATCCGCGGCCCCGGTGAGCAGCGCGGGCCCCCCTCCGCGATGCTGCATCGCGAACCACCGAAAATTTTGGCAATTTTTCCCTCAGACTTCGACCCTTCGCCCTCCGCGGCTCCAAGTCTGAGGGGGGGCATTTTTTGGCACCAAAAATGTGGCCCGAAAGGAAGGGCCGAAAAAGACAGCTGGCGCGCTGCCTCGCGAAGCACAGCCGTGAAGCACAGCCGCGAAGCCCCGCCGCGAAGCGTCCCAACCTTGGCGGCCCCACGAAGCTCCGGAGGCGGTAATCCTCCGCGAACCGGTTTGACGTTCGCGAGCCACCGCGAAGCACCGGAGGCGGTAATCCTCCGCGAACCGGTTTGACGTTCGCGAGCCGCCGCGAAGCACCTGAGGCGGTAATCCTCCGCGAACCGGTTTGACGTTCGTGAGCCGCCGCGAAGCACCGGAGGCGGTAATCCTCCGCGAACCCGTTTGACGTTCGCGAGCCGCCGCGAAGCCCCGAAGGCGGCGCGCGAGCCCTGCTTCGCGGCGCCCCTTCCCTATAAATACTCGACTCCCCCTGAGTCCCCGGGACGGACAATCCGACCTTTCGGCTTCTCCTCTCCCGAATCGCGAAGCACGCTTTTCCCCGGGAATCATGAGCTCCGCGAGGTATTTCTACTTCGCAAGACGACTCTGATTTGTTTCGTTTTGAGCCCCTCTTCCGAGAGGGATGCCCTTCGCGAAGCTCAAGGGCGTTCGCAAAGGAAGGGGATTCCCAAGGTAACCCGGGCAGCCGCGGAGAACTTGTTCTTCGCGAAACACCCAACCCATATGAGTAATCCTTATGCTAAGGCAGGATCGCTCCACTTCGCGAAGTACACTGCTTCGCAGGACCCTGCTTCGCAGGACCCTGCTTCGCGAACCACTCTTTCTTCGCGAGGCAGTGCTCCGCGAACACTGTTCCACTTCGCGAAGCACCTCCCACTCCCACCTATGCCCCATGCTAAGGCCAAGGCACCCCACTTCGCGAAGCACACTCCTCTGCTTAGCGATTCCTCTTTCCGTGCGACCCTCCAGGTTTGCACGATGTGATTTCAAAGTCCCATGGACAACACCTCCCGTAGCGTTGCTTCGCCTAATGCTTCTTCGCATAGGCACGCTAACGGCTATTGCTTCTTCGAATAGCCACGCTAACGTGGACCCCTCGGTGGTTCGTCCCACGACCCCCCTTTACCATGGCCTTACCGGCACCATCCCTTCCCCAAGGACCAGAGGGTACCGGTTATGTAATCCCTAGGGGTGTGGAGTGAACCCACCTCGTCCGAGCTGCAGGACGTTAAACTGCCAAGCACCACGTCCTCAACACATGACGTTAAACTGTGGCCCAACCTCGTCTCCCTCACGAAGGGTCCCCCCAACTCAAACAATTTTTACACCACTCGTCTCCACGGGAATGGAACTCTTCCACACATGGAATGAGATCCTCCTTGTCGGAGTGGTGTATGTTCGCAGGGGAAGGGTCGCCTCAAAGCGTAAGCCCCTAACCTTTGGTACGGATGATTGCACCCGTGCATCTCGGTACTTTCCCCACTACCAAGGTCAGTGGAGGACGTGATAGGGAACGAGGCACCTCCCATCGTCGGACCAAGGTCCATCTTCCCCGCGCTCTGTCGCGCCATGGGCCTCCATCTTGGAGTAAGTCCCAACACCATGGGCCGCCCAACGCGTAATCCCCTCTTCGCTTCTCACGGACGCACCCTTCGCGACGTGATCGTCAGGTCCATGCAACCTCTTGTTTCTCACACCGAGCATGACTCACGTGGGCTTAGAGTGAGCACCGACCCTGACAAAACCCACCATTTGAACTACGAGGTCTTTGATCCATGTCAAGGCATGGTACGTAGGAATCCTCCACGATGTTCAAGCCACATTGCTCGGTCGTTCATTCACGTCGAGTTTCACCCACGTCCAACACGACGCTAAACTGCAATTCCCGTCCGACGGCAAGCCGTTGTGACCATCTGAACTATGAGGACTTTGATCCGTGTCAAGGCATGGTACGTAGGAAGCCTCCACGAGGTTCAAGCCCACCAATAGTGGACCAAGGTCTACTTTCACGTCGGTTTACCGGCGAAACCCATTTGAACTACGAGGTCTTTGATCCATGTCAAGGCATGGTACGTAGGAAGCCTCCACGAGGTTCAAGCCCACCAATAGTGGACCAAGGTCTACTTTCACGTCGGTTCATCGACACACCCACCCGTCGTTTCTTCACGTCGGGTCCCATCTTCGTCCAGCATGAAATTAAACTACACTCTGGTCCAGTGGTAAGCCATTGTGACCCAACCCATTTGAACTACGAGGTCTTTGATCCGTGTCAAGGCATGGTACGTAGGAAGCCTCCACGAGGTTCAAGCCCACCAATAGTGGACCAAGGTCTACTTTCACGTCGGTTCACCGACAAAACCCCATTTGAACTACGAGGTCTTTGATCCATGTCAAGGCATGGTACGTAGGAAGCCTCCACGAGGTTCAAGCCCACCCGTCGCTCATTCACGTCGGGTCCCATTCCAGTCCAGCGGTAAGCCATTGTGACAACCTGAACTACGAGGTCTTTGATCCATGTCAAGGCATGGTACGTAGGAAGCCTCCACGAGGTTCAAGACCACCAATAGTGGACCAAGGTCTACTTTCACGTCGGTTCATCGACACACCCACCCGTTGTTTCTTCACGTCGGGTCCCATCTTCGTCCAGCATGACGTTAAACTACACTTTGGTCCAGTGGTAAGCCATTGCGACCCACCATTTGAACTACGAGGACTTTGATCCATGTCAAGGCATGGTACGTAGGAATCCTCCCAGAGGTTCAAGCCCAACTCCCCCCGGACCAAGGTCCAGCTTCACGTCGGTTTACCGGCACCATCCCGAACTACGCGGACTTTGATTCCCTGCCACGGGGATACGTAGGAAGCCTCGTCAAGGATCAAGCCCAACTTTACTGTCGCCCCCCTGCGATGGTCCCATTTCACTCTCATCCGTCTCCGCTAGACGTTAAACTCGCGGCATACCCTGTGTTGAACACGGGAAGCTGAGGAAAACCTCAGATACGTGTCTATGACATGTAATTCCCCACGCTCGATGTGGGATGCCTCGGGCTTCCACGCCCTCGAGAAGCCTTGTGGTCAAGGATAACAGACAGACATGCCAGGTACCCCAGCATCCAGACACGCTACTGATGTCTCAACGTGACTACTCCCCTGACCGAAGGTTTCTGCCCTGACTGGACCCTTTGGAATGTCCCGACAGAAGCAGCGTAATTAACCGGCACCCATGGAAACATGGCACTGGGAAGAGTTTCACGAACTACGTATTAAATCTATGAGGGAGACCCGGACTAGGTGACGAGTTCTGAGGAGGAATCTGCGGAAGGGAGAACCGACATCCCATCATCCCGTTTCGATCAAGGAGCAGACGTACCTGAACAAGGAACGAATGTCGCCCGCCTTTGGAAAGCGGGAATGCGGGGCAACACAGCCGCGCGTCCCCCCCTCGCGGACGGATGCGCGCGCGCCCCGGCGAAAGCGTCGGAAACACTATCGTAATGAGAATTTTCTTCATCAGATTTATTTTCCTTAGATTTACCAAAAAAATCTGAGATATACATATCACTGCTCTTAAGAGTTTCCATGTCACCCCTTCTCAGTACAATAAGACCTTGAACCCATAAATATAGGATATGATTTTTGGTACACAAGTGGGAAATTTTTTGTATCTTGACATCAGTAAGTCGAAGGCATTCTTTAGCCTTCACCTTTACGAAACTTCCTTGAACTTCTGGAATCTTGTGGGAGCATAACTCGGCTTCCCCTTCATAGGAAAACCCCCCCAAGCTAGCAGCCTTGGTTTAAGTGAGTTCATAAGTATTTCCATAACTTTTAAAGGAAAAAATTTCCCTACCATCTTCCTTATTGAAACAAGATGACTCATAAAACTCTTTCAGAAAATTCAGATACACTACATCCTGAGCCCCGGTCTTTGAAATGGCTATAATCCCCCACCCATTAAGCCTAATATTCTTTGAGATAATAGAGTCATACTTATTGAAAAAGTTCAGATGCACCAACCTTTCCCTGTAAATTTTCCACTCTCAAATCGGCATCGAAGACAATTCTTGAGAATGAATTTCAGAAGACATACAGACTTGTGAAAACTCTGAGAATCCGGAATGGGCCTTTGTAGAGGAACAGTGCTTCGACATGCACAAGCTTTGAAAAC
This sequence comes from Viscum album, assembly GCA_963277665.1. Taxonomy (NCBI): domain Eukaryota; kingdom Viridiplantae; phylum Streptophyta; class Magnoliopsida; order Santalales; family Viscaceae; genus Viscum; species Viscum album. The sequence goes on from CAUJRU010001361.1 coordinate 50,333, forward strand.
CGATGTGGGACAACCATCAGTGGTCCCCTTTTTATTGGTTTTGGAGCGGCGGTTGAACTTCCCTTCTGAATCCAATGGCTGAGAATTCTTTTGATCAGATCTGACAGCTGAAATAATAGCTGCAAGAAAAATTTGGTAGGATCCGGTCTTTTTAGGTTTTTAATGGAAAAAAAATTGGATTTAAGGAAGCTAGAATCAGAGGTATTTTAAAAAACAAAAGAAACTAATAGTTAGTAAAAAGTTATTAGGAAAACTCAAGAAAGAAACATACATTTTTGATTGTTCAGGAGAATTAATTATATTGAGGAAACTCTTCTTGAAGGACTTTAGATTCCAAAGAAACATGAAAACGAAAAAAATTCACTACGAAATATTTTGGGTATATAAGTTCTCATTACAGAAATATTGAGTAGATATCTCCATTACAAAAATTTTCAGTTCGTAAATATTTGTTATGAAAAATTTTAATAACTTCATTAACAAAAAATATGAAAAACATCATTACGAAAAAATATGAAAAACATCATTACCAAAAATATGAAAAACTTCATTATGAAAAATATGAGAAACTTCATTAAGAAAAATTATGAAAATCTTCATTATGAAAAATTATTAAAATCTTCATTACGAAAAATTATGAAAATCTCCATTACGAAAAATTATGAAAACTTCAAAAAAATGTACTCCCCCTATAAAAATGAGTTTATTACTGTAAGGAGACTGATTCAACAGAAAGTTAATGAGAAAGATTAACTTATGGTTATCATTCCTAACTTCTGTTTAATTTATTCCAAACTACCGGAGGGTAATGATTTTGTAAAAATATCAGCAAGTTGATCTTGTGTTTCGATAAATTGAAGAATGATATCTCCTTTTTCTATGTGATATCTAAGAAAGTGATGCCTAATATCTATGTGCTTTTCAAGAGAGTGATGTGCAAGGTTTTTACTATGGGAAATGGAATTTTATTATCACACAAAATTTGTGTTTTGGTAAAATTCATGCCATTGTCTGGGAGTGTGTGTTGCATCCACAACACTTGAGCGCAGCAACTTCCATCATCTACATATTCAGCTTCAGCAGCGGATAGTGCTACTAAGTATTGCTTCTAACAAGAACAAGAAACTAATAAATCTCTTAATTAATTAAAAGTTCTGGTTGTACTCTTTCTATCCATTCTATATCCACCAAAGCCAGCATCTAAAAAGCTTTTTAAAACAAAATAATTTCCATAAGTATAAAATAGTCCTAAATCACTGGTTCCCTTTATGTAGCGAAAAATTATTTTCTCTGCCTTTATGTGAGATTCCTTAGGATTGGATTGATATCTTGAACATAAGCATACTGAAAAAATTAAGTCTGGATGACTGGATATCAAGTAAAATAGACTTCCTATCATACCACTAAAAGAAGTTTGATATACTGGTTTCCCAGCTTCATTAAGATCACACGTGTTTGAGGTGGAAATGGGAGTAATTATACTTTTATTGTTGTCATATCCATATTTTTTAATAATTTATTTAATATAATTATGTGGGGATATATAGATTATTTCTGGTTTTTGAGAGATTTGAAAACCAAGGAAAAATGTTAACTCACCCATCATACTCATTTCAAACACAAATTTCATTAAATCCGTAATGGAATCAGTTAAAGATTGATGAGTTGAATCAAATATAATGTCATCAACATAGATTTTAACAATCAAAACATTTTTCTTATCTTCCTTTATAAAAAGGTTTGGATCTGCATTTCTCTTAACACAGTTATTTTGAAGAAAACGTTATGTAAGTCTATCATACCAGGCTTCAGGGGCTTGTTTAAGGCCATACAAAGCATTGGTAAGTATAAAAACATGATCAGGTTGTTTTGTATCTTCAAATCCAGGAGGTTGTTCATCAAAAAAATCCTCTTGAACATCACCATTAAGGAAAATACATTTCACATCCATTTGAAAAAGTTTGAAATTAAAGAATGCTACAAAGGTAAGTAAAATACGAATAGATTCAAGTCTAGCCACTAGAGCATAGGTTTATTTATAGCCTATTCCCTCTTGTTGATTATAACCTATAGAAACTAATATAGATTTATTTAAAATAATGATTCCATTTTTATCACACTTGTTTATGAAGACCCATTTTACTCTAACGACAGAAGTTTCTTTAGGTCTTTTAACCAAGGTCCAAACTTTATTCCTTTCGAATTAATTTAGTTCATCTTTCAATTATTTATCCAGTCATCATCACCTAAAGCTTCATTAGTTCTTTTTGGTTTGTATTGTGAAACAAATGCTATATTTTCTACTTCATTTCTTAAGGAACTTCTAGTCCTTATAGGTTGATTAACATCTCCAATTATTCTATCACTTGGATGATTCTTTTTAAACAATTGATTTGGGTTTTGTAAAACCTGTTCATTAACATAGGGCAGGAAATCTTCTAGGGTAAATGTTTCAGAAGTATCTTCTTGGACATTTTCCTTATTAGAAGGATCTCCTATAATAGGTTGATAATCTATTTTTTAAAACATTTGAGGATTTATGTTGGGGTTGTTTAAAAACAAAAGGATCATTTTCATCAAATTTAACATGTATTGTCTCTTCAATAGTACAAGTGTTTTTGTTGAAAACTATATATGCCTTATAAGTTGTGGAGTGGCCTAATAAAATTCCATCATCATATTTTGGTGTGAATTAAAGATGATTATCTTTAGTATTCCGAATGAATACATTTCAACCAAAAACCATAAAGTAGTATAGTCTAGGTTTTCTACCATTACAGTACTCATAAAAAGATTTATTAAGAAAAGGTCTAATCAAAACTCGATTTATTGTATAACAAGAAGTACTTATAACATCAGCCCAAAAATGTTTGGCTATAGAATACTCACTCAACATAGTTCTAGTTATCTCTGGATGAATTATATTTCTTCTTTCAACAACGCCATTTTGTTAAGGTGTTTTGGGTGCTGAGAATTTATGATTAATGCCTTTTCAACTATAAAATGTTTCAAAATCAGAATTTTGAAATTACCTTACATGATCATTATGAATAGTTATCAAAGTAATGTTTTTATCATTTTTAACTTGGGCTCCAATACTTTGGAAATAAGAAAAAGCTTCAGACTTCTTTGCTAGAAAATAGACCCACGTAAATCTAGTGTAATCATCAACCAAGAAAAATACATAATATGTTCCCCCAATGCTTCCAGTTAATGTTGGAACAAAGAGATCCATATGAACTAACTATAATTCATCAGTAGTTGAGACTTCACCGACTGATTTAACACTTGATTTGTGTTTCTTGTCATATTGAAAAGGATCATAGACATTTAAAGGGTCAAATCTAAGCTCTGGTAGATCCTTAACTAGTCCTTTCATAAAATGTTTTCATAAGTTCCTAAGGTTAAAATTTCCTCAACTTCTATTCCATAACCAAGAATGATCTTACATTGAAGTAAGGCAAGGTAGATCTTGGATCCTAAGGTAATCTAAGTTTAATATGGAAACATTCTCTTGTCTATTGGCAGAAAGAATAAATTCCTCCTTGGAATTATGTACAAAGTACTAATCATTCCTAAAATTCACCAGGTAACCTTCATCACATAACTGACTTATGCTAATGAGTTTGTGCTTAAGACCCTTAATAAATAATACATTTTAAATCAAAGTTTTTCCAAGAAGAACGATGTTACTTATACCAATAATTTCTCCCTGAACATTATCTCTGAAAGATACTTTTCCTCCATTCGTCTTGATAATATTTTCCAAATAGTTTTTGTTACCGGTCATATTCCTGGAACATCCACTATCCATGTACCATGTATTGTTGTTGGTACCTTCTTTATCTTCCTGAAAATAAAATAGTTATACTTTCAGAATCCACATTTCCTTCGATCTGGAATTATTAAACAACAAAATTTTGGGTATCCACATTTTTTTAGAAAAATAATATATATGAAACCCATGAGATTGAACTATATTCAAGGAATAATTTTTCTTCCAATGCCCACCACTTTGACATTTAGTGCAAAAATGGGATCTAGAAGGAACAAAATAGTTGTTTTTGAATGTTGGTTTTTAGTGAGTATTTCCTACTCCCATAGTGTTTCCTTGAGGTATAATTTGAGAATACATCTTGTCAAAATTTTCCTACCCAGCGGTACAGTTTTCAAGAAGATTCTTAAGGGAAAATATTTCGGATTTTAGACTGATGACTAAATTCCTATCCTCAGGAATCATTTCCTTGGAGTTAGATTTTTCTTCAAAAACGTTTATCTCTAAAATATCATTCTTATGATCTTTAGAATGTTCTTCCATAACAAAATTTTCTTTCTCAAGGTCATTAGAATGTTTTCCTAAAATATCTTCTTTATCTCTAATATCTCTAGAAAGATCTGAAATCCCTTATTTAAGAATTTCTTCCCTAGTATTTTCCTTGTCTAATTTATTAGAAATTTTAAAATTTCTTGCTTCATGTAACTAGTAAAATCTATAAACTCTTTTATATGAAGGTATTTATTCATTTTCTAAGGATGAATTATCTTCATTAGAAGTACTATTTTCAGAATAGTAATTCTTATCAAGAGATAAATTTTTTAAAGCCTCGGCCGAGCGTACCTTGGCCATAAGACATGTATTAGGGAAATAAGTAGTAGCAATGAATCCCATATTCTTCTATGATGATGAATCATATTCAGAAGATTCACTTTCTGAAGAGTTTCCACAGCTAGCACTCCATATATCATTAGCTTTAAATCTTTTTTTGTGATTTTATCGATATAATTTCTTCTTGTTTCTTTCTGAATTCCTTTCCTTACTTTCCTTCTTTTTCAATAAAGGGAATTCAGGTTTGATATGACATGTTCTTCTACATTCCTAACACGTGAATTCTACATATTTTGTATATCTTTAGTCATTATTATTGTACTTATTCTGATGGTTATTTGGAGCTACAATATTGTTTATTCTTCGAGAATGATAAGCTAATTCATTCTCAAACTTCTCTTTGTCACTAGATTCTGACTAAATAGTGACTTTCTTTTTCTTTGATCTAGTTACTCTTTCTAGGGTCTTGGCTTTCATATGTTTTGATGTGGTTATAAAAGAAACTCCTCTATTCCCATTATTCTTCTTAACATTTTCATAATATCTCTTAATTCTAGTTTCATGCTGAAGAAGTGTTCCAAACAACTCATCTAAGGATATATGAGTGACTTTCATGTTATCATCAATAGCTTTCCTCTTGGACTCCCATTCATTTGGCATGATATCTATGATCTTTCCTACAAGAGAATCATCATCCAAATCTTTTTCACCTATAGATTTTAAGTTATTCACGATATTCATAATCCATTGATGTACTTTGCTTATAGGTTCTCCATAATGAAATTTAATGCTATGGTATTAAGCTCTCAACAAAGCTCCTCTGGTCTATCTGACTTTAGATGTACCAAAATTTGTAACGTCAAGTTTATTCCAGATACTGTTTGCAGCTTCACATGATGATATTTGACTATGTATGTTCCTAGTCATGGAACATAACAATGTATTTCTGACTCTGAAGATTGCTTGATATTATGATTTCTTTTGATTCATAATGGTTCTCAATTCCTTATCTATAATTTTATAATCACCATTCAGCATTAGATAGTTATCAACTCTAGTACTTCTAATGAAAGTCTTCATCCTATCTCTCAAGTACTCATAAATATTTCAATCGAAAGCAGGAGGTCTGGTTGGATTTAGAATATCAAAAGAACCAACATTTAAATCTTCCATCCTTAAGATAATATTTGGCACAAAAACTTGCTAGTAGTATGAGTTTGTAAATAAGAAATAATATCCTAAAAAAGGAACTAGATATTTAATCACTAAGGAAGAATGAATAGGAACTTTAAGAGTCATAAAATATGAATCAGAAAATATGAAACAAAGTATGAGTCAAAGAATATGAATACCAAAATTCTATTCTGAAATCTTTGAGCAGGAAAAAACATATATACGCATATAAGTATTTCAAGGACCTTCCTCTGATACCAATTTTTAAGATGGTATGAGAGTATGATATAGTCTATAATACCAAATGTAGTATCGAATATATAAACATGAGATGCACAAATACAAGAGGGGGGTTAATTGTATACTTTAAAAAATCCCTAAGTAAATTTAACGTAACCAAAACTCACAACACCTCTAAGTTATAATAACATGATTGATTCCGGAAAGTTGATTCCAGAAATGAAACTTAACAGAAGTTTACAAAAAATAAGATTCTACCTTAAATCATATAGAATCTAACTAAATCAGAGAACACATTTAAAGAAGTATAAGATATTTAAACATTCCTGAACAATACAAAAGCAGCTAAAAACTTGAAACAAAGTAAGTAACTAGTAGTAATTATTTTAACCCAAAGATAATGGTTTTCAAAAACCTTTGATAAAGGTCCCTTGATTTATACTTTCAAGATATTTCATCTTACCCATAGTAGGGTAAGCCCTCGATACGAAGATCGGAGTCTGTCTTGCTATCCCCGCAAGCCCTCAACTATCATGTAGTCAGCACCTCTTTCTTCCTCAGCAAGGAAGGCCTAAAATTCAAGGTAGTTGGCACCTCTTTCTTCCTATCCCTGGAAGCCCTTGATTGTACATAGCAACTGTTGGAGTTTCAAAAATCAAGTCTGCTCTAAGAAAAGTTTGAACAAGACGTTCAAACTTTCTGCACAAATCCTGAGAGTTTATAAGATCATCTCTCTCTCTAAATCACTTCAAATCATGTAAGAACAATTGTAAAAGTTGTTCTTGTAAACATTTCTGAGATCATTCATGTAAAGACCCGCAAATTTCAAGGAAATTTTTTTCTTAATTTTCTTTGGAATTTTACAAGAGCGCAGCTTCAGACGGCACCTGATTCCGAGGCCCGGTGTGCCCGGAATCAATTTCCGAAGTTTGGCTCGGGTACGTTCAGTGAACGGACGAGCGGGTTTTCTATCTTTTGAACCGGTGCTCGGAATCAAATTCTGAGGGCACCGATGAAATCGAAGCGCCGGTATTTTCTTAGAAACGCCTCTTCCGGAGTTGCGTTTGCTCAGACGTGGTTTTTAAATTTTGCGGCTTTAAGTCAGAAATAAAATAAAGTTTGTGCGACAACTTTATTCTATTTCACTTAAGCTGCTTGGAAGCCACTTGAAGCCACTTAAAGACGGCTTGAACTGAGTTGAACTGGATAGGATGCTATCCGGAAATATCCTACCCCCTTGGTAGGATATTTGTGAGGTGGGGCCCGCACGAGCCCCGCCGTTTCTTTCGCTAAGTAACGCACCCGCGAAAACCCGTCAAAGTAACTGAAAAGTCAACCGACGCATTTTCTTAAATTCTTAACAGACCATTTAATTGGGTGGTTTATTTCGTGAATTAAATGGGCTGTTTCATTCGTTGAATTAATTCAACGAATTTAATGGGTCGTTACTTACGCGTTTGCGTTCGTTGGCAAAATAATAAAATAAGACCAACTCTTTCCTTTGGAGGATTACTCGTTGTGCGAGATTCTCTGGGCCTCCACCCTCCCCGCGAAGAACGCGAAGAACGCGAAGAACGCAAAGAACGCCGGCGACCGAAATTCGACGACGCACACCGAGATCTGCGACGTCGACGAGCTTTACCCGCGACGTTCTTCGGCGACGCTTCTTCTTCCGCGGCCGATCCTCGTTCGGCAACTAAGGTGAGAATCGGATCGTTTAAATTCTCCTTTTTTTAAAAAATTCATGGCAACGGATTTAATTAATTAAATCCGTTTGTTCTTGATCCGGAGATTGGCGACGCGACGCCGGATACCGCGACGACGCAACGATCCTCCCTTCTTCCGCGACGAGCGATCCCGCGACGACCTCTCGTCCGACGACGACGACAAGGTAAGGGTTTATTTTCTTGATGATTCATTCCCGTGTTCTTATTTCTTTTGAATAAAGAACCGGCATGAATAATTTCAATTAATTAAAAATTGAAATGCCGTTTAAAAGAAAAGGAGTGAACAATTTTTTTATCTTTGATTAAAAATTGTTGTAGCCTTTCCTCCCGTTGATTATGACTAACGCGGAGGGTGCGGGTCTAACGAACAAGACCCGGCAACCCTCCGCCGATCTCTTTTGTTGTGCGGATATGGCGGACGACGACGAACCGCGCGGCAGGGGCGATCTGTTGATCCCGCAGTGAAGATCGGCCCCCGGGAGGAGCATCGGCGCAGACGGGAGGCAAAACGGGCCACCGGAGCAACTCCGGTGGCCCGCGGAAGGTGGCGGCGGCGCGGGTCGCCGGCGCGGCGGCGCCGGCGCGCCGCCGGAGGAGTCCGCCGCGGCCGAGCCGCGGCGGCGGCGAACCGCCGGACCGCGTCCGCGGTCCGGCCACCCAGCACGCGGCCCGCGCGGGCCGCGTTTCTCCAAAGCCGCGGGTCAAACCCGCGGCGGCTCACTCGGCCGCTCGGCCGAAGCCGAGCCGGCCGGTCCGGTCGGCCGGGCCGCGCCCAAGCCGGACCGGACCTGGCCTAGCCGGGTCGGGCCGGGTCGGGCCGACCCGGTTCGGCCGACCCAGGGGGGGGGGGGGGGGGGTTCGGGCCGGGTCGCCCCGGGCCCAGAACCCCCGTTTTCGGGCCTCTTCGGTCTTTTGCCCATATCTTGGGCCTGGGACCTCCGATTGACGAACCTTCAGCGGCTACGCGATCCTTGGATCGAGACGGTCGTTTTGGTATTTTATACTCAAGGTTTCGGAAGACTTTGGGTTCGGGCGGGTTGGTTCGTACACGAAACCAACCGGGCCCTCGGAGCGGAAACGCTCATAACTTGAGCTACGGACGTCCGATCAACGTACCGTCAGCTGTGGTAGTTTCCTTTAAGTGAGACGGAACTTTTGGAATACTCCGCCCGAGGATCGGGTACAGGCGGAGTACGGTCGGGTTGGTTTTTCCCTAAAAACCAACCGGGCCCCTGGGACGAAAATGCCAATAACTCTCAGACCGGGCGTCCGATTGACGCGCCGTCTGTTGCGTTGAGATCCTGTTGTCGATACGGAACTTTTGGATACATCAACTTCGGACTACGTGTCAGTTGATGTATCAGCCTCTCGGCTCGTGGAGCGGACCCTCCTAAACGAGCTCGCTGCGTGCGGGAACCCTAGCGCTGGCTGTGACTTCGACGACAGAGCAGAGATCCTCCGTGGACTGCGACGACGGCAGAGCAGAGATCCTCCGTGGACTGCGACGACGGCAGAGCAGAGATCCTTCGTGGACTGCGGTGACGACAGAGCAGAGATCCTCAGTGGACTGCGTCGACTACTGCACTCAGCGATCCTACGTGGATCAGTGCTACAGGTTCTGTGTGAGCCCGATCCTATGTGGGTCCTTACTACCGGTTCTGTGTGAGCCACTGCCTACAGGTTCTGTGTGAGCCCGATCCTACGTGGGTCTTTTGCGGGGGTTAGTACCTATCGATCCTTCTTGGGTCCGACGACTTAGATGGATCAGTGATCATCTTTGACGTCTTCTGAAAAAGTATACCTGGTTGAGATGAATCGTATGTTACTCTCCTTCGTGGATTGTGTTGAACTATCCTATGTGGATTTACTGTTTACTCTCCTTGTGGATTTGAGTCTTGCTTTCCTTTGTGGATTGAGTTGTTCTTGAGCTCGTGAGCAGAGCTAGAATTGGGGACTTAGGTATATGTATGGGCATATACCTAAGTCGAGTCAGATGTTACTTCGTGATTTCATCCTTCTTTTGTGCTATATCCTTTGTGGATTTCGGGAGACCTTCGGGGGTCTCGGGGTCCTTACTGAGTAGCTTATACTCACCCCTGCACGGGCTATGCCCGCACCTTGTTGTGTTGGATGCAGATGATGGACAGCGCTGATCACGGTTGGGGCGTGGAGCAGGACGACACCTGGAGGTGGACCACTGGGCGGGACGTGCTCGGAGCGGACGTGGGACCCGAGGAGCCTGGAGGCTATCTGTACCCACCCTTCAGGTGGGATTGCCAGTGGACGACACGAGGCCGCCGTCTTTTCTTCAGTTGCTGTACTTTACTTTTCAGTTGTACTTTACATTTGGGCTTGTATTTCCGGCCCCCTTTACTTTTCTGCACTTTACTTTCCGCTTGCTGACTCTGTGTGGTTGTTACTTACAAAGGCAATGCCTTCCCTGTTTACTGGGATTTTTACGCCTTGGTGCTAGTCGCCAGCCCCTGGCCTATGGAACGCGGGCTTGGGGTAGTCACGGCACGGGCCCCGAGGTCGGGTCGTGACAAATTGGTATCAGAGGCGGTCGGTTCTACCGCAGACTCTGATCGTCCTTTCTTTCTATATGAAGCAATAGTGTTTAGTGTATTGAGTGTGGTTATCAGTTCAGGGAGCCCAGTGTTGGTGCGGTGGCCGACGTATCCGTACACCAGGACCCTGACTCCTGATTTCCGACTTAATGCATGAAAACATTGATTGCGTGTGTGTTTCGAGTTTTCTTTGTGATTACTTGTGTCAGCTCACCGGGTATACTGATCTGCTTTATGAAAGTCTCAAGTTTTCCTTGTGATTACTTGTGCCAAGCTCACCAGGTATACTGTTCTGACTGTGGTGCTCTTGTTCTCCTTTTCAGGATGGCCCCGCGACGACAGCCAGCTAGGGTTCCGAGTGTAGGGCGCGACGGCAGCCCACCGAGCGACGAGGCCTCGGTGCAGGGCCCTTTGCCAGCAGTGGCACCGGCGGTAGCTTTACCCGCCGAGCCACCGATGCTACCAGTACCAGACGCTGACGATGCACGTCGTCTCAGGGCACTGCATGAGTTTCAGAGCCAGCGACCGCCCAGGTTTCGCGGTGAGGCGGACCCCCAGGCCGCCGAGGACTGGTTAGAGGCGGTGGTATGGATCTTTAGGCTAGTGAGGACACCAGCGGATCTCATGGTGATTCTCGCAGCGAGCCTCCTGTAGGCAGCGGCAGGACGATGGTGGAGCCTGATGCTCCAGGTTCACGATGAGGCATCCTTGCTCTGGGCGGACTTCGAGAGCCTCTTCCGCTCTGAGTTCGTCCCGGCCACCCTCCGAGCGGTGCGCATCCAGGAGCTTCTCCAGCTGCGCCAGGGCAGCATGACGGTCGCTCAGTACGCGGCGAGGTTCACTGACCTATCTCGCTACTCGACCGACATGGTACGAGACCCCTTCTTCCGGGCCCGGACCTTCGAGCAGGGCTTGCGACAGGAGATTCGGGCGTCGCTGATCTCCCTCAGCATTCCGACCCAGGCGGGAGTGCTGGAGCGAGCCCTCCTGATCGAGAGCTTCCTGGCAGAGCCTTCTTCAGCAGCGAGACCTAGCGCAGGGCGGCAGGTATCTGAGTCTTCGGCAGCAGGTAGCCGACGGATGACTCTCGGGTCCAGGCAGACCAGACCCCCACGCAGACGGCCTCAGGACACCGGCTCAGCAGTGCAGGGCACACAGCGGAGTGCCAGCCTTCCGAGAGGCAGGCTGTGCTACTCCTGCGGCGGGCAGGGTCACATGGCTCGTGACTGCCCGACTCGCCGACCAGAGGAGCAGCAGACGGTGGAGGGGCCACCCAGGCAGAGGCAGAGGGTCGACCGTGGCGGTCCGCAGGGAGGAGGCGGACGAGGCAGAGGAGCTGGCCGAGCAGCGGGTGGTGGGCGACGCTTCCAGGCTCTACCCCCACCACCACCAGGAGGGCCACCTCGACCACATGGAGCTGGCGGGCAGGGACAGGCCCAGCTCCAGGCAGTGGAGGCCTACGACCCCGACTTGCCAGAGATGATTCGAGGTACGATCTGTGTCTATTCCACCCTTGCTGCAGTACTTATAGACACAGGAGCGAGTCACTCTTTCATAGCCTCTGCCCTTGTTCGGAGCTCGGAGATTCCGACTGAGCCGTTGGCTCGATCCTTACGGCTAGAGACTCCTACGGGAGCAGACTCGACGATTACGCACTGGTGCCGGCAGTGTGAGCTTACTCTAGGAGGCGAGAGCTTCGGCTGGGATCTCCTTGTAGCGGCGTCGAGGCCTTACGACGTCATCTTGGGCATGGATTGGCTATCCACGGTTCATGCCCAGATCGACTGTTTTAGGCGCAAGGTGCGATGTGTTCGCACCGACGGGAGCAGGTTTACCTTCACCGGCGAGAAGGGAACCTTTGCAGCACAGGATGGACTTCCGCGGAGGAGAGCGCAGCCCATCTCTCATCAGTTGGCTAGCCTCATCCTAGGAGCAGTGGACGTGCGGAGTCCAGCTTTTCCTGCAGTGGTGGACCAGTATGTGGACGTCTTTCCCAACGACGTTCCAGGGCTACCTCCTCATAGAGAGGTAGACTTTTACATCGACTTGTACCCCGGGACAACCCCGATATCTACTCCAGCATATCGGATGGCCCCCGCCGAGCTTCGGGAGCTGCGGGTACAGTTGGAGGACTTGCAGAGCAAGGGGTTTATCCGACCCAGTGTTTCACCCTGGGCTTCCCCGATTTTGTTCGCCAAGAAGGCGGACGAGAGCTTGCGACGATGTGTCGACTATCGTCGCCTGAACCAGGTGACAGTGAGGAACAAGTATCCGCTGCCACGGATTGATGACCTCTTCGATCAGATCAAGGGAGCGCGGTGGTTCTCGAAGATAGACCTCCGGTCAGGCTATCATCAGCTCAGAGTTCGAGACAAGGACGTGCAGAAGACGGCCTTCAGGTGTCGGTATGGCCATTATGAGTTCTTGGTTATGCCATTCGGCGTAACCAATGCTCCAGCAGTGTTCATGAGCTTCATGAACAGGATCTTCCAGCCATACCTCGACCGATTTGTCGTGGTCTTCATTGACGACATTTTGGTATACTCGACGACTGAGGAGGAGCATGCCTACCACCTGCGAGTTGTGCTAGACACACTCCGAGAGCACCAGCTTTATGGCAAGCTCTCAAAATGCCAGTTCTGGTTACGTGAGGTCCATTTCTTGGGGCACGTCATCTCTGAGGCGGGAGTTGCAGTGGATCCCGCGAAGATCGACGCAGTGCTAGCTTGGGAGCCACCCAAGAGCATGACAGAGGTGCGGAGCTTCTTGGGCCTAGCCGGATACTATCAGAGTTTCGTGCCAGACTTCTCCAGAGTTGCGGCACCACTCTCAGCTTTGACAAAGAAGGGGAAACCCTTCGTGTGGTCAGACAGATGTCAGCAGAGCTTCCAGGAGCTGAGGCAGAGGTTGACCAGCGCACCTATCTTGAGGTTGCCTGAGGAGGGAGTTGGATACGTAGTTTACTGCGATGCATCAGGGACTGGACTCGGATGCGTCCTGATGCACGAGCGGGCCGTGATCGCCTACGGATCACGTCAGTTGAGGCCGCATGAGCAGAACTACGCCACTCATGACCTGGAGTTAGCAGCAGTGGTCTTCGCTCTGAAGACTTGGCAGCACTATCTGATGGGCGAGCGCTTCACATTCTTTTCTGACCACCAGAGTCTCAGGTATATCTTCTCTCAGAAGGACCTGAACCTGAGACAGCGGAGATGGCTTGAGTTCCTCCAGGACTATGACTTTGAGATAGTCTATACTCCTGGGAAGGGGAACGTGGTAGCCGATGCCCTCAGCAGGAGGACGGGCATTCAGCTACTTGAGGAGGCGACGGAGCAGCTAGCCTCCTTACAGATATCCTTCGTGGATAGAGACGGAGCAGCCTTTCTTCAGTCTCTCACAGTCTCTCCTCCACTTCTACAGCGGGTCAGAGAGGCTCAGCGTGAGGACGCTGACTGTGAGACCCGGCGTGCACTGATATCCTCAGGTCAGGCGCCTGATGGCTTCTCCCTTGGAGCAGAGCACGACATCCTTTTCATAGGACGTACCTTCGTACCAGTCGCTTTGCGAGAGGAGGTGCTGAGAGAGTTTCACACTTCTCCCTTGGCGGTACATCCTGGAGTGGCGAAGATGTACCAGGATCTCAGGCGACAGCACTGGTGGCCGGGCATGAAGAAAGCTGTGGCAGAGTTCGTTTCACGATGCCTCACCTTCCAGCAGGTGAAGGCAGAGCATCAGGTACCAGCAGGCTTGGTATAGCCCCTGGAGGTCCCGGAGTGGAAGTGGGATGGCATATCTATGGATTTCGTGACTGGGCTTCCACGCACTTCCAGAGGTCACGACTCCATTTGGGTGATTGTCGACCGACTCACCAAGTCGGCACACTTCTTACCCATCAGAGAGCAGGGCTCAGTGGAGAGCTTGGGACGTCTTTACGTCCAGGAGATCGTACGGCTTCACGGTGTGCCATCGTCTATCGTCTCCGATCGAGATGCTCGTTTCACTTCTCGGCTTTGGAAGGGGTTGCAGGAGGCGTTCGGGACGCGGCTCCATCTGAGCACAGCCTTCCACCCTCAGACGGATGGTCAGACGGAGAGGACCATACAGACACTCGAGGACATGCTCCGTGCATGTGTTCTCGACTTTGGTCGCAGCTGGGAGGACCACCTACCCTTGGTGGAGTTCGCGTACAACAACAGCTACCACTCCACCATCGGGATGGCACCATACGAGGCGTTGTACGGCAGACCCTGCAGATCACCGTTGTGCTGGACAGACCCTGGGGAGTCAGCACTCGTGGGACCAGAGATGGTCCGAGCCACGACAGAGAAGGTCCAGATCATCCAGGAGAGGATGAGGACAGCTCAGAGCCGGCAGAAGTCATATGCTGACAGGAGGCGGAGGCCACTAGAGTTCGAGGATGGCGACCACGTCTTTTTGCGTGTCTCACCTCGACGTGGTTTACGGAGATTTGGCCGAGGCGGCAAGTTGTCTCCACGCTTCATCGGGCCTTTCCAGGTCCTCAGCAGGATAGGAGAGGTGGCTTATCGCCTGGCTCTACCACCTCAGTTGCACCGGGTGCACGACGTCTTCCACGTGTCTCAGCTGAGGAGATACGTGCACGACCCGACGCACATCATCGACTTTGGGGAGCTGGACGTGGACGATGGGGCGAATTTTGCGGAGGTCCCAGTGGAGATCGAGGATCGACAGGAGCGGGTCCTACGTGGGCGGTCGATTCCTCTTGTGCGCGTCAGATGGCAGCACGGGAACCTCCAGGAGAGCACTTGGGAGCGGGAGGCTCAGATGCGTGCTCAGTACCCCCATTTGTTCCCCTAGTTTTTGATGTAACTTTACGGGGACGTAAAGCCCTGAGGTGGGAGTAATGTAAAGACCCGCAAATTTCAAGGAAATTTTTTTCTTAATTTTCTTTGGAATTTTACAAGAGCGCAGCTTCAGACGGCACCTGATTCCGAGGCCCGGTGTGCCCGGAATCAATTTCCGAAGTTTGGCTCGGGTACGTTCAGTGAACGGACGAGCGGGTTTTTCTATCTTTTGAACCGGTGCCCGGAATCAAATTCTGAGGGCACCGATGAAATCGCAGCGCCGGTATTTGCTTATAAACGCCTCTTCCGGAGTTGCGTTTGCTCAGACGTGGTTTTTAAATTTTGCGGCTTTAAGTCAGAAATAAAATAAAGTTTGTGCGACAACTTTATTCTATTTCACTTAAGCTGCTTGGAAGCCACTTGAAGCCACTTAAAGACGGCTTGAACTAAGTTGAACTGGATAGGATGCTATCCGGAAATATCCTACCCCCTTGGTAGGATATTTGTGAGGTGGGGCCCACACGAGCCCCGCCGTTTCTTTCGCTAAGTAACGCACCCGCGAAAACCCGTCAAAGTAACTGAAAAGTCAACCGACGTGTTTTCTTAAATTCTTAACAGACCATTTAATTGGGCGGTTTATTTCGTGAATTAAATGGGCTGTTTCATTCGTTGAATTAATTCAACGAATTTAGTGGGTCGTTACTTACGCGTTTGCGTTCGTTGGCAAAATAATAAAATAAGACCAACTCTTTCCTTCGGAGGATTACTCGTTGTGCGAGATTCTCTGGGCCTCCACCCTCCCCGCGAAGAACGAGAAGAACGCGAAGAACGCCGGCGACCGAAATTCGACGACGCACACCGAGATCTGCGACGTCGACGAGCTTTACCCGCGACGTTCTTCGGCGACGCTTCTTCTTCCGCGGCCGATCCTCGTTCGGCAACTAAGGTGAGAATAGGATCGTTTAAATTCTCTTTTTTTTTTAAAATTCATGGCAACGGATTTAATTAATTAAATCCGTTTGTTCTTGATCCGGAGATTGGCGACGCGACGCCGGATACCGCGACGACGCAACGATCCCCCCTTCTTCCGCGACGAGCGATCCCGCGACGACCTCTCGTCCGACGACGACGACAAGGTAAGGGTTTATTTTCTTGATGATTCATTCCCGTGTTCTTATTTCTTTTGAATAAAGAACCGGCATGAATAATTTCAATTAATTAAAAATTGAAATGCCGTTTAAAAGAAAAGGAGTGAACAATTTTTTTATCTTTGATTAAAAATTGTTGTAGCCTTTCCTCCCGTTGATTATGACTAACGCGGAGGGTGCGGGTCTAACGAACAAGACCCGGCAACCCTCCGCCGATCTCTTTTGTTGTGCGGATATGGAGGACGACGACGAACCGCGCGGCAGGGGCGATCTGTTGATCCCGCAGTGAAGATTGGCCCCCGGGAGGAGCATCGGCGCAGACGGGAGGCAAAACGGGCCACCGGAGCAACTCCGGGGGCCCGCGGAAGGTGGCGGCGGCGCCGGCGACCGGAGGCGGCGGCGAACCGCCGGACCGCGTCCGCGGTCCGGCCACCCAGCACGCGGCCCGCGCGGGCCGCATTTCTCCAAAGCCGCGGGTCAAACCCGCGGCGGCTCACTCGGCCGGGCCGCGCCCAGGCCGGACCAGACCCGGCCTAGCTGGGTCGGGCCGGGTCGGGCCGACCCGGTTCGGGCCGACCCGGTTCGGCCGACCCCGGGGGGGGGGGGGGGGGGGGGGGGGTCGGGCCGGGTCGCCCCGGGCCCAGAACCCCCGTTTTCGGGCCTCTTCGGTCTTTTGCCCATATCTTGGGCCTGGGACCTCCGATTGACGAACCGTCAGCGGCTACGCGATCCTTGGATCAAGACAGTCGTTTTGGTATTTTATACTCAAGGTTTCGAAAGACTTTGGGTTCGGGCGGGTTGGTTCGTACACGAAACCAACCGGGCCCTCGGAGCGGAAACGCTCATAACTTGAGCTACGGACGTCCGATCAACGTACCGTCAGCTGTGGTAGTTTCCTCTAAGTGAGACGGAACTTTTGGCATACTCCGCCCGAGGATCGGGTACAGGCGGAGTACGGTCGGGTTGGTTTTTCCCTAAAAACCAACAGGGCCCCTGGGACGAAAATGCCAATAACTCTCAGACCGGGCGTCCGATTGACGCGCCGTCTGTTGCGTTGAGATCCTGTTGTCGATACGGAACTTTTGGATACATCAAATTCGGACTACGTGTCAGTTGATGTATCAGCCTCTCGGCTCGTGGAGCGGACCCTCCTAAACGAGCTCGCTGCGTGCGGGAACCCTAGCGCTGGCTGTGACTTCGACGACAGAGCAGAGATCCTCCGTGGACTGCGACGACGGTAGAGCAGAGATCCTCCGTGGACTGCGACGACGGCAGAGCAGAGATCCTTCGTGGACTGCGGCGACGACAGAGCAGAGATCCTCAGTGGACTGCGTCGACTACTGCACTCAGCGATCCTACGTGGATCAGTGCTACAGGTTCTGTGTGAGCCCAATCCTATGTGGGTCCTTACTACCGGTTCTGTGTGAGCCACTGCCTACAGGTTCTGTGTGAGCCCGATCCTACGTGGGTCTTTTGCGGGGGTTAGTACCTATCGATCCTTCGTGGGTCCGACGACTTAGATGGATCAGTGATCATCTTTGACGTCTTCTGAAAAAGTATACCTGGTTGAGCTGAATCGTATGTTACTCTCCTTCGTGGATTGTGTTGAACTATCCTATGTGGATTTACTGTTTACTCTCCTTGTGGATTTGAGTCTTGCTTTCCTTTGTGGATTGAGTTGTTCTTGAGCTCGTGGGCAGAGCTAGAATTGGGGACTTAGGTATATGTATGGGCATATACCTAAGTCGAGTCAGATGTTACTTCGTGATTTCATCCTTCTTTTGTGCTATATCCTTTGTGGATTTCGGGAGACCTTCGGGGGTCTCGGGGTCCTTACTGAGTAGCTTATACTCACCCCTGCACGGGCTATGCCCGCACCTTGTTGTGTTGGATGCAGATGACGGACAGCGCTGATCACGGTTGGGGCGTGGAGCAGGACGACACCTGGAGGTGGACCACTGGGCGGGACGTGCTCGGAGCGGACGTGGGACCCGAGGAGCCTGGAGGCTATCTGTACCCACCCTTCAGGTGGGATTTCCAGTGGACGAAACGAGGCTGCCGTCTTTTCTTCAGTTGCTGTACTTTACTTTTCAGTTGTACTTTACAGTTGGGCTTGTATTTCCGGCCCCCTTTACTTTTCTGCACTTTACTTTCCGCTTGCTGACTCTGTGTGGTTGTTACTTACAAAGGCAATGCCTTCCCTGTTTACTGGGATTTTTACGCCTTGGTGCTAGTCGCCAGCCCCTGGCCTATGGAAGGCGGGCTTGGGGTAGTCACGGCACGGGCCCCGAGGTCGGGTCGTGACAATTCAAATGACCTCCAATTTATAGGTGCAGCTTAAATGGCCAGCACCCTCCTCCAATGGTCATATTTTTCCTTGAATTTTGGAGGGACCTGTACACGTGTCACTCAAACAACAGTTATTGAGTAACTGAAAGGACGACATAATTTTATAACAAAACAAGTGTAAGAATAACTAAAAACAGATATTTGGAATGTTAGTAAATGAATGTTTGGAGTCTAACCAAAAATTAATTCAGAGTCTATAGTACAATGATGTTCAGATTCTGTTTTGTAGGAATTTGGAACCTGAACATACAGTGTTTCAGAGTCAGAGTTCATGAGAATTTGGAGTCAGAACTCATAAGAGTTCAGAGTTTGTATTCAGAGAACTTGGAGTCTAAACATAGACAAGTTCATAACCAGAATTCTGAATCAGAATTTGGAGTCATAACTTAGAAGAGTTCATTTCAAGATTTCGTATTCAGAATTTAGAGTCAGAACTCAGAGGAGTTCATATCCAGAATTCGTATTCAGAATTCGGAGTCAGAACTCAGAGGAGTTCGTAACCAGAATTCTGATTCCGAATTTGGAGTCAGAACACAGAGGAGTTCGTATCCAGAATTCCGTGAATTAAGATTCTATAATATAATGCATCATGTCTAGGTAATTATAATATTCCTAGGTTTTTAGTTGCCAACGGAATTTTACACTTAAGAAAAATATTGGTATAAACAATGAAATCTAGGTAAGGGTAAAACTCCTTGGGGAAGGAAATTTTCCTTAAGGAATTAAAACAAGGGGTAAAAAGAGATTTTCCATAAGATAAGGTGTTTGTGTTTTTCAAAACAAGAAGAAATAGTCAAGTCATAATGAAACCTTATTGTCTTAACAATCTCCCCCAAGTATGAAAGAAAGGAAAAGTCATAAGGAAAATTTTACTGACTCAAAATTTTCTCCCCTTCCCTTCCACGCACACCCCTTCCCTCTCCACTACATATGTTCCCCCCTCCTTGTGCACCCACTTTCTGTAGCATGCCGCCCTCCTCTAAAGGCCCTCCCTTACATGACACCACCATCATGTGGTTGTCCTCCCTCGTGTGGTTCCTCCCTACTTGTGCGACCCCTAACCTCTTTGGACCCCTCCCTCATGAACCCCATACTCACATGACGCTCATCTGATGGTGCTCCCCTCCAGAGGTTGTACCTCCTTATAGGGTGGTAAACCTCCGCTCTCCACCCTATTTTGAGTGTTCCACCATTTATAGGGTTTTATTGGGGTTTCCTTGATTTGGTGAACCCTAATAGCTTGGGTTTTTGTGTGGGTTGTTTTTCCTTTGAATTTAGGGTGTGGGATGTGTATGTGAGGCTCAATTATCCCATCCAAATAAGTTCTATTGCATCTGCAAATTTTTGTGGTAGTTTTTTCCATGTCTTCCCATTCCAATTAAATCCATATGATGCTTGGGTATTATAAATTAATTTCTGAACAAGATTCACACCATGAAAAAACAATAGGTGAATTCATTGTGCTATTTTAATGATGGTGTAGTTTGTTAAAAATTGCTTTCATTGTAAGTCCTCAATTATTCCTTTGTATAAATATATCAAATGTGTTTAATTAAATTCCAAATTTTGTTTTATATGAATTAAATATGATACACACCATCATAATTCCCTTAATTTGTTTATTATAGTGTTTTCATGTTTGTAGAATTTGTTAAAAATAGTTTTTGATATGATTTTCTATTTATGCCAATGTGATTTCACACCAAATGATGTCTGAATTTTTTTAAAAAAATTGGTAAAAATTCATCACACCCTCACGGTGCCTTTTTTCCTATTGTATCATTTTGGTGTTGGTAAGAATTATTACAACTAATATTTAGGGTAATTTTTCAATTATACCAATTTTTTTCTTAGCTGAAATCAAGGCTTGTTTTGATATTTGTCCCATGAAATATTTTGGTAACTGAGTATCAATTTTATTAATTTATATTAATATGAAAATTAGGTGCATTTGTGGTTTTGGGGCTATAGTTCAATGTTTTGGGAAAGAGTTTTCATGTTTTTAAAAGACTTTTGGTTATGTTCTTGCAATTTTTTGGAATGGTTGGATTTATATCCGTGAGTGGTTTCAAAAAGAGTTTATAAATGTAGATTTTAATGTTTTACCCATTTTATGATTGAGATGTTTTTTGGGTATGTGTAATGGGCTGTTCGGAGAGTTTAATAATGTGTTTTGTTTACCTAATTAGTAGAAAGGATTTTTTGGTAAATGTTTTTGGGTGTGTAAAATTAAAGGCCCATTTGGTGTCGTGCTATTAGAAGAAATGATCTGATTTTATTTTAGAATGAAAAGTGGTTTAATAAATGTGAGTGCCTATTTTATGTTTCAAAGTCATTTATAAAATGGTTTGTATATTTATATGATGTGAAATCCCAGTTGGCCACTTGTATGTTGTGATATATATATATATATATATATATATACATATATATGGGGCACCTCTATTAGTTGGATTTAACATTATGGGATATCATATATTGGGGTCTGTTTTTGGGGTAGGTGAGTGTGGTGATGACATGTAAGGTGAGTCACTTGTGTGAGGGCCTCACACTTACACATTATATTACCACTACGGGTTTCACAGTTTCCTTAAAAGGATTTAGTGATAGTTACTAATCAACCCTGATTATATGGTTTGGTACCCCATAGATTCTAGATATGCTAGGTGGGATGTGTCACTATATTTTCAAGTTGAGGGTCTCCAGTAGGTAATAGGCTTTGGGGATTCACCATATTCCAATAGGTTGTTCCGAACCAAGTAAATCCAGGGGTATTCTAGGGATTTTTAGCATCGCCCATGGATTTTATTTCTATCACCTTATTTAATTTTTATTTCTGTTAGTTTTTATCAGGCATTGTTTACTTATTTATTTATTTATTTTCATCATAGCCTTCTATTTTTTTAATATTGATTTCATTTAGTTTTTTTGTATGAAAAGGATTTTCTATTTGAAAATTAAAGGTAGTGTGTGTTGGTTTTTAAAAGGGGAAACCATATGTTTTCTATGTAAAATGTGGAAACCCTGTTTTTATAACTGTATTTTAAAACTAGTTTTAGTGTATTTCTTGGGGAAAGGAAACACATGGATTCTATCATGATTTCCTACTAAGATATTAGCTTACTCCCAACTTATATTATTTTGTGTCGGAAGACCCAAACTTCTTTATATGTTTATGTTCTAGTTCCAGCTATCTAGTTCATGCAGGCACTTGTAGAGGTTCCGTGTTGGGATGGTGGTGACCTTGATGTCACAAGGAGATTGTTGGAAGTAGTTTAGTTTATCTTCGTTCATATTCACATTTTAATTTATTTTTCCTTCCACATTTTCAGTGGAAACTAAATATATTTATTAAAATTAATGGAAACTCGTTTGTGGTTATTTTTCTACTTGTTGGGTCTTTATTATTGATATTGGTTAACTCGTGCTGAAACTGTTCCCGTTTGGTTAAAATTTGATGCCCGTCACTAGATTCTAGCTCGTGGGGATTGGGAATGCCCTTCGGGGCTTTCCGTGAACCGCTTCGGGTGTCGGGATAGATGATATCCCGGGATGGTTCATGAAACAATGGTATCGTAGCAAGACCTTGTTGTTTGGGGTATTTGGTAGTAGTATATTTTGTTTTTCAGGACTCATAAGGTAGGTTTGGAAAAGTCTTCATGAATATTTTCTGGAACTGATCCTTGAGTTTCCATGGGTTGACTGAGAATTGTTCTTTTTCTTCCTTTGGATTGAGGGATGAAAACAGAGGCGAACCAGTGACACGTTGGTATCCCACATGGATTAGTGAACCATGATGATTTTGTGTTCATGATTCAATTACCACTTGGTGTTTTGACATACTTGGTTCACGGTTTACTACCTTGTCACTGAGTTAGGCATAAGAACTTGTTCTTCACTCTGGTGGTTCGGTGCAAGTTGTGATTCTTCTTTGGATTTGGTGGGTGTAAGAGTGTTTTGAAAATGAAAATGGTTCTAGAAATGAGGGTGTTTACTTTAAAATGGATTTAAATTGGTAAAATGGGTTTTAAAATTTAATGCGCTTGGTATAAAAATTTAGTGTTTTCATGGAATTTGTAAAAACGTGGTTTGGGTACAACCATTGGTACTCATTATGAATGTTTGCACATGTGAGGTTGAGTATAGAATGTCCATGTTGGAACATATGGATGGAAGTGTCATGACCCGTCCTCGGGACCTGTGCCGTGACTACCCCAAGACCGCCTCCCATATGCCAGGGGTTGGCGACTTGCACCAAGGCATAAATCCTGACAAAAGTGGAAGGCATTTCCTTTATAGAGTAAAAAACACCACAAAGTAAGCATGCAGAAGTAAACACTATGTAAAACTGGGTAAAAAGTAGTGTGGAAAACTAAGTGTGCCGGAATACAATCCCAAACTGAAAGTAAGGTAAAACTGAAAAGAAGTACAACAATTGAAAGTAAAGCAGCAACGTCGAGCCTTCCACTGGAAGTCCCACCTGAAGGGTGGGTACAGATTGCCTCCTCAGTTCCTCGGGTCCAGCCGTCATCTCTGTGTACGTCACACCCAGGGGTCCACCTCCAGGTACTGACTTGCTCCACAAGCCTCGACCACTATCAGCGCTGTCTGTCGTCTGCATCCAACACAACGTAGTGAGGACATTTCCCGTGAAGGGGTGAGTATATGCTACTCATTAGGGACCCTGAGACCCCTGTAGTTCTCCCAGAATCCACAAAGGATAATCCAAAAAGGAAAGATACAATCCCGAAGTAACATCCAACACTACTTATGTATATGCCAATACATATACCTAAGTCATCAATTCCAGTTCGGCTCCAACATCTGGTCCCAAGTTCAATCACATCCACAGAGGATAGTACAACCCAATCCACACAGAATAAAACAGCCCAATCCAGATAGGAAAGCAAGTCAATCATAACGAAGATATTGATTGAAAGTCAAGACGCAACTCAAACATGTATACTTGTTCGGTGATAGAGATGATCAGATATAGCCGCTGATTCATCTAAGATGGGACACACGCAGGATATTAAACCAGCAAAGTTGTCGAACCCACATAGGATTTCAGTACAGTCTTCATTTCCGTCGAAACCACAGAGGATTTCAGTACGGTCTTCATCGGTGCCGAACCCACATAGGATTTCAGTACAGTCTTCATCGCTGTCGAACACACATAGGATTTCAGTCCGGTCTTCATCGCTGCCGAACCCACATAGGATTTCAGTGCAGTCTTCATCGCCGTCGAACCCACACATGATTTCAGTACGGTATTCATCGCAGCCGAACCCACATAGGATTTCAGTGCAGTCTTCATCACCGTCGAACCCACATAGGATTTCAGTACTGTCTTCATCGCTGCAGTCGCAGTCGCAGCCAGCTCTAGGGTTTCCGCCCACAGCATGCTCGTTTCCATGAGGGTCCGCTCCACGAGACAAGGGGTCGATACATCAACTGAAATGTAGTTCGGAGTTGATGTATCCCAAATTTCTGTCTCAAAAAAATGAACTCAATGTGACAGACGACGCGTCAATCAGACGCCCGGTCTGAGAGTTATTGGCTTTTTTGTTCCAGTGGCCTGGTTGGGTTTTAAGTAAAAACCAACCGACCGCACTCCATCTACGTCCAAACCTCGAGCGGAGTAAGCCAAAAGGTCTATCTCACTAATAGGAATCCAACAAAGTCGACAGCACATCAATCAGACGTCCATAGCTCAAGTTATAAGTGTTTCTGCTCCGAGAGCCCGGTTGGTTTCGTGCTTGAACCAACCCGACCATACACAAAGTTCTCCGAAACCTTAAGTGTAATATACCGAAATGACCATCTCGATCCATGGATCGCATCGCAACTGACGCTGCCTCGATTGTAGGTCTACAGCCCATGATATGGGAAAAAGAACGAACTTGTCTGTTTTTAGGGGGTTTGGGGCCCGGACCGACCCGGCCCGAGACACACTGGGTCGACCCGAACCGGGTCGACCCGCACCGGGTCTGGGTCCGGCCCGTTAGGGCGAGGCCTGGCCTGAACGGCATGGCCTGGCCCGGCCTGGGCGGCCGATTGGCCCGGCACGGGCGCACCCCGCACAGCCAACACGGTGCTGGCCGTGCCGCTGCGGAAAGGGGGGGGGGGATGCCCCCCTTGATTGAAGTCGCGGCCCCCACATGGGGGCCGCTCCTTGCCAGCGGATGGGACCTAGAGCCGCGTCTCCCTCGGGTCTCGTGCGGCCGCGATACCGGTCGCCTGCCGCCGCGGCTGAAGCCGCGGCGCGCCAAGACGCCGCCGGTGAAGTCCGCGGGCCCCTAGAGCCACTCTGGTGGTCCGTTCTTGCTCCTATTTGTGTCTGTTGTCATCTCGGGACCCGTAGATTACTTCGATGGCCTCCAATCGCTCAACGGTCCTGTTTCATCGTCACCCAACGTTCCGCGCATCAAGAACAGAGAATCGGTAGGTTCAGACTTGTTCGCTGGTTCGCACCCACCGCGTTAGAGGTTTAAACGATTTTCAACAAATTAAAAACTTTTCGAGTATATAATCCACATAAATTAAAATAACCAAACCCCCTACCTCGATGAAGTCATAGAACGAGTTTTTTCGCAGGAAAGGGACGTCGCGGAAGACGACGTTGCGGAAGAGGATCGTCGGCAGCGCGGTACACGACATCGCGAGGAAGAGGATCGTCGGAGTCGCGGTACACAACGTCTCATCGTCGATCTCTCAGGAAATTTCATTCTTATTCGTCTTTCATTGGAGGCCGGCATTCTTCGTCATTCTTCACGTTCTTCAATGAGGAAGGAATTTCTTCAAGACTAGAGTAATACCTCCCCAAATCTTCTCGCACAACACAACAACAATAATAAAATAATGCCTTGCCTTATTTTATTACTCATACCATATGTTTTCGAAATTTAAAATTAAATCACGATTTAATTATCGAGCATTGAAAAATTAATGATGCTTTTAATAATCCAATTAAACGCGGGAGTTGACTTGGAATTTAAGAGGGGGGGGGGTGCGGGTGAGTTACCAATTTAAATGCACGTGGGAGGTAAAAAGGAAATAATGGGGGGTGGGGCTCGTGTGGGTCCCACCTCACTAATATCCTACCTAGGAGTTAGGATATCAGTGGGTCCCACTCCAACCAACATGCCTATGTTAACACTAAGAATAAAATTAAAATCTGTTGCACAATATTTTATTTTATTCTTTAGTTAACCCAATTAATTAATAACCTCACTCGAAAAAACGCAACTCTGGAAAAGGTGTTCTTAAGAAATTACCGGTGCTGTGATTCAATTGGTGCCCTCAGAATTTGATTCCAAGCATCGGTTCAAAATTTTGGAAAACCCGCTCATTTGTTCACTGAACGTACCCGAGCTAAACTTTGGAAAATGATTCTGGGCACACCGGGCCTCGGAATCAGGTGCCTTCAGAAACTTAATTCTTGTATAATCCCAAAAAAATTAAGAAAAAAATTTCCCTTGAATTTTACGGTTCTTTTAATTACTCCCACCTCAGGTCTTTACGTCCCCGTAAAGAAACATCATAAACTTGGGGAACAAATGTGGGTATTGCGCAAGCATCTGAGCCTCCATCTCCCAAGTGCTCTCCTGAAGGTTCCCGTGCTGCCATCTAATGCACACTAGAGGTATCAACCGTCCACGTAGGTCCCGCTCCTTTCGATCCTCGATCCCCACCGGGACCTCCGCAAAAGACGCATCAACGTAAATGTCCAGCTCCCCATGGTCGATGATATGCATCAGGTCATGCATGTATATCCTCATCTGAGATACGTGGAAGACGTCGTGCACCCGGTGCAACTGAGGTGGTAGAGCCAGGCGATAAGCCACCTCGCCAATCCTGCTAGGGACCTGGAATGGTCCGATGATGCACGGAGATAACTTGCCGCATCGTCCAAATATCCGTAATCCACATCAAGGTGAGACCCGCAAAGAGATGGGGTCGCCATCCTCGAACTCCAGTTGCCTCCGCCGCTTGTCATCATAAGACTTCTGTTGGCTCTGAGCTATCCTCATCTGCTCTTGGATGACCTGGACCTTCTCCATCGTGGCTTGGACCATCTCCGGTCCCATAAGTGCTGACTCCCCAGGGTCTGTCCAGCATAGAGGTGATCTGCAAGGTCGGCCGTACAATACCTCGTATGGTGCCATCCCGATGGTGGAGTTGTAGCTGTTGTTGTACGCGAACTCCACCAAGGGTAGGTGGTCCTCCCAGCTACGATCAAAGTTGAGGACACATGCACGGAGCATGTCCTCGAGATTCTGAATGGTCCTCTCCGTCTGACCATCCTTCTAAGGGTGAAAGGCAGTGCTCAGACGTAGCTACATCTCAAATGCCTCCTGCAACCCCTTCCAAAGATGGGAAGTAAAGTGAGCATCTCGATCAGAGACGATAAATGACGGAACACCATGAAACCGTACAATCTCCTGAACATAGATGCATCTCAAGCTCTCTACTGAGCACTGCTCTCTGATGGATAAGAAGTGAGCCGAGAAGGTGAGTCGGTCAACAATCACCCAAATGGAGTCGTGACCTCTGGAAGTACGTGGAAGTCCAGTCATGAAATCCATTGATATCCCATCCCACTTCCACTCCGGGACCTCCAAGGGCTGCACCAAGCCTGCTGGTACCTGGTGCTCCGCCTTCACCTGCTGAAAGGTGAGGCATCGATAAACAAACTCTACCACAAACTTCTTCATATCCGGCTACTAATGTTGTCGTCTGAGATCCTGGTACATCTTCGCCACTATTGGATGTACCTCTAAATGGGAAGTGTGAAACTCTCTCCGAACCTCCTCCTGTAAAGCAGCTGGTACCATGGTACGTCCTCTAAAGAGGATGATGTGCCCTCCTCCTACAGAGAATCCATCAGGTGCCTTCCCTGAGGATATCTTCACATGCCACGTCTCACAGTCAGCGTCCCCACGTTGGTCCTCTCTGACCCGCTGTAGTAGTGGAGGAGTGACTGTGAGTGATTGAAGAAAGGCTGCACCATCTCTATCCCCGAAGTATATCTGCAAAGCTGCTAGATACTCTGTCGCCTCCCCGAGTAGCTGGATGCCCGTCCTCTTTCTGAGAGCATTGGATACTACGTTCCCCTTTCCTGGAGTATAGACTATCTCAAAGTCATAGTCCTGGAGGAACTCGAGCCATTGTCGCTGTTTCAGATTCATGTCATTCTGTGAGAAGATGTACCTGAGACTCTGGTGGTCAGAGTAGACTATAAAGTGCTCGCCCATCAGATAGTGTCGCCACATCTTTAGAGCGAAGACCACCACTGCTAACTTCAGGTCATGGGTACCATAGTTCTACTCATGCTGCCTCAAATGACGTGATCCATAGGCGATCATGGCCCGCTCCTGCATCAAGACACATCTGAGTATATTCCCTGATGCATCGCAGTAGACTGTGTACCCTACTCCCTCCTCCGGTAGCCTCAGGATAGGCGCACTGGTCAATCTCTGTCTCAACTCCTGGAAGCTCTGCTGACATCTTTCTGACCACACGAAGGGTTTCCCCTTCTTTTTCAAAGCGGAGAGTGGTGCCGAAACTTTGGAAAATTCTGGAACAAATCTCCGGTAGTACCCATCTATCCCCAAGAAACTCCGCACCTCCGTCATGCTCTTGGGTGGCTCCCAAGCTAGCACTACCTCGATCTTCGCAGGATCCACCGCAACTCCCTCCTCAGAGATGAAGTGTACCACAAAGTGGACCTCACGGTACCATAACTGACATTTTGAGAGCTTTCCATAAAGCTGGTGCTCTCGGAGTGTGTCTAGTACAACCCGCAAGTGGTATTCGTGATCCTCCTCAGTGGTTGAGTATATCAATATGTCATCGATTAATACCACGAAAAATCGATCGAGGTATGGCTGAAAGATCCTATTCATGAGACCCATGAACACTGCTGGAGCGTTGGTTATGCCGAAAGGCATAACCAAGAGCTCATAGTGGCCATACCGACATCGGAAGGTCATCTTCTGCATGTCCTCGTCTCGAACTTGGAGCTGATGATAACCTGATCTAAGGTCTATCTTTGAGAACATTCGTGCTCCATTGAGCTGATCGAAGAGGTCATCAATCCTCGGTAGCGGATACTTGTTCCTCATGGCCACCTAGTTTAGGAGATGATATTCGACACAAATTCGCATGATCCTGTCTGCCTTCTTAGAGAACAATATCGGGGAAGCCCAGGGTGAAACACTGGGTCGGATGAATCCCTTGCTCTGAAAGTACTCTAGCTATACCCGTAGCTCTCGAAGCTCAGCGGGAGCCATCCGATATGCTGGAGTGGATATCGGGGCTGTCCCGGGGTACATGTCAATATAAAAGTGTACCTCTTTGCGAGGAGGTTGTCCTGGAACGTCGTCAGGTAAAACGTCCGCATACTGATCCATCACTACATGAAAACTAAGACTCTGCACGTCAACTGCTCCTAGGATGAGGCTATCAAACTAATGAGTGATGGGATTTCTTCTCCTCTTCATGAGTCCATCCTGTACTACAAAGGCTTTCCTCTCACCGGTGAAGGTGAACCTGCTCCCATCGGTGCGAACACACCGCACCTTGCACCTAATACAGTCGATCTGAGCATGGACTGTAGATAACCAATCCATGCCCAAGATGACGTCGTAAGGCCTCTATGCCACTACAAGAAGATCTCAGCCGAATCTCTCACCTCCTAGAGTAATCTCACACTGCCGGTACCAGTGCGTAAACGTCGAGTCTGCTCCGGTAAGAGTGTTTAGCCATAAGGATCGAGCCAACGGCTCCGTCGGAATCTCCGAGCTCCGAACAAGGGCAGCAGAAATAAATGAATGACTCACTCATATGTCTATAATAGCTACAGCAAGTGTGGAGTAGACACAGATAGTACCTCGAATCATCTCTGGCGCACCGCGGTCGTAGGCCTCTTGTGCCTGAAGCTGAGCCTGTCTCTACCCGCCAGCTCCCTGTGGTCGGGGTGGACCTCCTGGTGGTGGTGGTGGTAAAGCCTCAAAGCGTCACCCACCACCTACTGCCCGGACAGCTCCCCCGCCTCGTCCAACTGCTCTCGGCAGACAGCCACAGTCGACCCTCTGCCTCTGCCTGGGTGGCCCCTCAACCATCTTCTGCTCCTCTGCAAGGCGGGTCGGGAAGTCCCGAGCCATGTGGCCCTGCCTGCCGCATGCGTAGCACTGCCTGCTCCTCGGAAGGCTAGCTCTGTGCCCTGTGCCCCACACCTTTGAGCCAATGTCCTGAGGTCGTCTTCCTGATGGTCCGGTCCACCTGGACCCTTGTGACATTCGTCAACTGCCAGCTGCAGATGACTCTGCTACGTGTCACCCTGCGGTAGGTCTCGCTGCGGGCATAGGCTCAGAAAGAAAGCTCTCTATGAGAATATATCTCTCCAGTACTCCTTCCTTTGTCGGAATGGTGAGAGATATCATCGATGCCCTGATCTCATGACTCAGTCCCTAGTCGATGGTCCGAGCTGGGAAGAATGGGCCCCGTACCATGTCCGTCGAATAGCACGAGAGGTCGGTAAATCTCGCCGAGTACTGGGCGACCGTCATGCTGCCCTTCCGCAGCTGTAGAAGCTCCTGGATACGCACCACACAGAGGGTGGCTGGGAAGAAATCCAAGCGAAAGAGGCTCTAAAAGTAAATCCAGAGGAGTGATGCCTCGTCATGCACCTAGAGCATCAAGCTCCACCATCTGCCTGCTTCCGTGTGCAGGAGACTCGCTGCGAGGATCACCATGAGGTCAGCTGGTGTCCCCACTAACCTGAAAACTCGCACAACCGCCTCCAGCCAATCCCCGGCGGCCTAATGGTCCATCTCCCCACGGAACCAGGGCCGTCTCTGACGCTAAAACATGTGCAGTGCAATAAGGCGACATGAACTATCAACGAATGGGGCTGGTAGCATCGGTGGCTCGGCGGGTGGAGGTACCGCCGGTGCCTCCGTTGTCAAAGGTCCCTGCACCAAGGCCTCGTCGCTCGGTGGGCTGTCGTTTCGCTCAAGGCTCGGAACCCTAGCTAGCTGCCATCGTGGGGCCATCCTGAAAAGAAATAGGTGTGCCATGGTCAAACAGTATACCTGGTGATCAAACACAAAGTAATCAAAAAGGAAATTTTTGAAACACACATGCAATTAATGTTTTTGTACATTGAGTCGGAAATCAGAAGTCAGGGTCCTGGTGTACAGATACGTCGGCCGCCGCACCAACACTGGACTCCCTGGACTGATAACCATACTCATTACCCTTAACACTATTGCTTCATATAGAAGAAATATCAAATTCCTAAGATCTGTGGTAGAACTGAACTCCTCTGATACCAATTTGTCACGACTCGTCCTCATGACTCGTGCTGTGACTACCCCATGCTTGCCTCCCATAGGATAGGGGTTGGCGACTAGCACCAAGGCGTAAATCCCGACAAAAGGGGAAGGCATTGCCTTTATAGAGTAAACAAACACCATAGAGTAAGCATGCAGAAGTAAACAGTAAGTAAAACTGGGTACAAAAGTAGTGCGGAAAAATAAGTGGGCCAGAATACAAACCCAAACTGAAAGTAAGGTACAACTGAAAAGAAGTACAACAACTAAAAGTAAAGCAGCAACATCGAGCCATCCACTGTAAGTCCCACCTGAAGGGAGGGTACAGATAGCCTCCTCATCTCCTCGGGTCCAGCCGTCCGCTCCGTCTACGTCCCGCCTAAGGGTCCACCTCCAGGTACGGATTTTTCTCCACAAGCCTCAACCATGATCAGTGTTGTCTGTCATCTGTATCCAACACAACGTAGTGCGGGCATAACCCGTGCAGGGGTGAGTATATGCTACTCAGTAGGGACCCCAAGACCCTCGAAGGTCTCCCAGAATCCAGAAAGGGTAATCCACAATGGAAAGATACAATCACAAAGTAACATCCAACACTACTTAGGTATATGTCCATACATATACCTAAGTCATCAGTTCCAGTTCGGCTCCAACATCCGGGCCCAAATTCGATCACATCCACATAGGATAGTAAAACCCAATCCACACAGAATAACACATCCCAATCCACATAGGAAAGCAAGTCAATCATATTGATGATATGGATTGAAAGTAAAGACTCAGGTCACAAAGGTATACTTTCTTCAGTGATAGAGATGATCAGATATAGCCGCTGATTCATCTAAGCTAGGACCCACGTAGGATACTAAACCAGCCAAGCTGACGAACCCACATAGGATTTTAGTGCAGTCTTCATTGCCGTCGAATCCACAAAGGATTTCAGTACGGTCTTCATCGCTGCCGAACCCACATAGGATTTCAGTGCAGTATTCATCGCCGTCGAACCCACATAGGATATCAGTACGATCTCCATCGTTGCCGAACCCACAAAGGATTTCAGTGCAGTCTTCATCACTGTCGAACCCACATAGGATTTCAGTACGGTCTTCATCGCAGCCGAACCCACATAGGATTTTAGTGCAGTCTTCATCGCCGTCGAACCCACATAGGATTTCAGTACGGTCTTCATCGCTGCACTCGCTGTCGCAGCCAGCTCTAGGGTTTCCGCACATAGCATGCTCGTTTCCAGGAGGGTCCGATCCACGAGCCAAAGGTTCGATACATCAAATTACACTTAGTCTGGATTTTATGTATCCCAAAGTTCCGTCTCAACAAAAGGAACTCAACGTGACAGATGGCGCGTCAATCGGACGCCCGGTCTGAGAGTTATTGGCTTTTTTCGTTCAGGGTCCCAGTTGGTTTTTAGGTCAAAACCATCCCGACTATACTCCATCTGCATCCAAACCTCGAGCAGAGTAATCCAAAAGGTTCTTATCACTAATAGAAATCCAAAAAAGTCAACGACACGTCAATCAGACGTCCGGAGCTCAAGTTATAAGCATTTCCGCTCCGAGGGCCAGGATGGTTTCGTTCTTGAACTAATCCGGTTGGACCCAACTTTCTCCAAAACCTTGAGTGTAATATACCGAAACGACCGACTCGATCCAAGGATTGCATCAAAAATGACGGTGTGTCGAGCGGAGGTCTGCAGCCCATGATATGGGAAAAAGAACGAACCTGTCTGTTTTTAGGGGGTTTTGGGCCCGGACCGAACCGGCCCGAGACCCCCTGGGTCGGCCCGAACTAGGTCGACCCGAACCAGGTCCAGGTATGGCCCATTGGGGAGAGGCCCGGCCCGGTGGACCTGACCCGGCCCCACCAGCCCCGTGCGGCCGGTCCGGCCTGGGCGGCCGGTTGGCCCGGCGCGGGACCGCCCCGCACGACCAGCGCGGTGCTGGCTGTGCCGCTGTAGAAAGGGGGGGGGGGGGGGCTGCCCCCCTTGATTGAAGCTGTGACCCCCACGTTGGGGTCGCTCCTTGCCGGCGGACACAACCCAGTGCCGCATCTCCCTCGGGTCCCGCGCGGCCGTGGGACGCGTCGCCTACCGCCGCGACTTCAGTCGCGACGATCCTTCCTGGCGGCGTACCGTGACGCCACCACCTCCAAGTGGTCGGCCGGTGCCGGCCGCCACCTCCTTCCGCCACCGCCGCCGCGCTGGCGACCCACGCCGACGGTGAAGTCCGCAGGCCACCAGAGCCGCTTCGGTGGTCAGTTCTTGCTCCTCTCTGCACCTAGGGTCGTCTCGTGACCCGTACATTACTGTGATGGCCTCCAATCGCTCAACGGTCCCGTTTCATCGTCGCCCAACGTTCCGCGCATCAAGAACAGAGAATCACTGGGTTCAGACTTATTCGTTGGTCCGCACCCCCCATGTTAGAGGTTCAAACAATTTTCAAAAAATTAAACACATGTCGAGGATATAATCCACATAAATTAAATTAACCAAACCCCCTACCTCGATGAAGTCGGGGAATGAGGTTTGTCGCGGGAAAGGGAGGTCGCAGAAGATGGCGTCGTGGAAGAGGATCGTCGACATCGCGGTACACGACGTCATGAGGAAGAGGATCATCGGTGTCGCAGTACACGGAGTCGCGTCGTCGATCTCCGAGGAACTTGCATTCTTCATTGTCTTTTTTCAGAGGCTGACGTTCTTTGTCGTTCTTCGCGTTCTTCAACGAGGAAGGATGTTCTTCAAGACTGGAGTAATTCCTCCCCAAATCTTCTCACACAATAGAAAAACAATAATAAAATAAAGCCTTTCCTTATTTTATTACTCATGCCATATGTTTTTGAAATTCAAAATTAATTCACAATTTAATTATCGAGCGTTCTCCAATTAATGAGGCGTTTAATAATCCAATTAAATGCGGGAGTTGGCTTGGCATTTAAGAAAGGGGGGGGGGTGCTGGTGAGTTACCAAATTTGATGAACATGGGAGGTAAAAAGGAAATAAAGGGGGTGGGGATCATGTGGGTCCCACCTCACTAATATCCTACCTAGGAGTTAGGATATCAGTAGGTCCCACTATAACCACCATGCCTAGGTTAACACTAAATAGAATAAAAATAAAATATATTGTACAATATTTTATTTTATTCTTTAGTTAACCCAATTAATTAATAACCTCACTCGAGAAAACGAAACTCCAGAAAAGGTGTTATTAAGAAATTACCAGGGCTTTGATTCCATCAGTCCCCTCAGAATTCGATTCCGAGCACCAGTTCAAAAGTTAGGAAAACCCGCTCATTCGTTCACAGAACGTACCCGAGCTAAACTTTGGAAAATGATTCAGGGCACACCGGGCCTCAGAATTAGGTGCCGTTAGAAACTGCGTTCTTGTAAAATCCCAAAGAAAATTAAGTAAAAAACATCCCTTGAATTTTATGGGTCTTTATAGGAAGAATATGAACACATACATGATGGTTCACGGTGTTCTTTGGGTTTTTGTTTGAGATCAAATTCATGGACATGTTTTTCTAAATTTATTTGGAACGGAGAAATGATTTTTAAAATTAAATTTGGAGAAAATCTGGGATTAATAATTTGTAATGTGTCATTGAAAGAAGGTTATTTTGAAATTTAGAATGTAAAGGGGATTTTGAAATGGGAATTTTTCATTATCTTTTATGTTTTGTCTTATCAACCTATTGTTTTGGATTTATATATTCTTCCTGATAATGTTCTGAAATGATGTTGGATTTAGTTTCAGGATTCTCATATTGTTTAGAAAATTCCTCCGAGAAAGGTTCCCAATGTTTCTAATGAGTAGTTTATAGTATCTAACCACTCTCAAATATTTTACATCCTTCACATTTATTGGGGTATGATTGAGGGAACAAAGTGTCTTGAAGTTGTGGAATTCATCTTATTGATGTTGGGAACTCCTGAAGTTATTAGTGTTCTAGCTTTCCGGACATTGTTTGTGGGTCCCTCATTAGACTTGGGGAATTTTGTTTCCCCATATGTGATGAATGTTGGGATGGTGTGGTAAGTTTTTAAGTCCACCATAGTAAAAACATTCATACTTGAGGAGGTGATGTTGAAGAAAGATGCAGAGTTGTGGGGTGTTCGGAAAGGTCGGAGATCTGTAAAATCAAACTTTGATCACATTAAAGAGTTGGTTCCCATTTATTTAAAGGAAATGTGAGAAGAAAAAAATGAAAAATAATATTTTCAATTATGCTATTCATCCTGATATTCTAGAAAAGGTTCTATCATCTGGTGGAACATGTATCGAGAGTTAGTGGATGGGAAATTTTGGGTAGAGCTAGATCTTGGTGTGCAGTCCGTGGTGGTCGGCTCTTGTGAAGGTTTCCCATCTGAAGAGCAGTACATATCGAAGGAACCTATTTATAATGATTCGAATTATTTTTTCTGGATTCTAGTTCATCAAACCATTTGGTTTTGTGCCTCCAGTTTAACAGGTTTAGTCATATGAATCCATCTTGACGAAACCCTCCAAATATATTCCATCATTGCAGTTGTCTAGGTCATCTAGTGATTTTTTTTTGGATTTTTCACACGATAAAGATATTGTGACTAGAGAATTATTGATGTTGAATAAGAGATAATTTATGCTTAAACCATTTGAGCCCCAAACATATGTCTCAAGGTGATGCATCTTCTCATTCATAAGTTTATGGGGGTGTTAAACTCTATTCTAGTTTAGTGATCCAGGTTGGGATTAGAACACTTAAAATCTTTTCATTCTTATTTTTCTATTATTAATGTTTTCCCATAATTTTATGTTCATTTTTTCATTGTGATGTTATGATGGACATGTTCTTTGGTAATCCATGTTGTTTTCCCTTTAAAAAGTTCTTTTTAAATAATTAATTTTTCTTTTAGTGTGTTTAATCCTTATTTGGGTTGGTTTTGGGTTGGGAGTTCTTATTTTGGCCCTATCCCTAGGGTGGTGTGTTTGAGTTATAATTCCAAGATAGTTGAGTCATTGTGGTGGGGAAAACCCCCTTGTCTTCTTCTATTATTTTTTGTTAAAGTTTCTTCTAGATCAGTTAGTTGTGACTGGTGGAGACAAATATCACCCCAATTGTCTTGGTATCTCTTGTTTTTGACTGGGCATGCATGTGTGTTTTTGTTATCTTTGGTCTTGGTGATATTCTAGGCATAGAAAGTGTCAATAGTGGTAAGACATGTCACACCCCAACCTTTAAAATTATTTTACTTTTTTATTGGATATGGATATTCTCATCTAGGTTGAAGTTGAGTTCTGGTATAAATTTTTCTATGTTTGGAAATTTTGGTGTGTTTCTGGTTGGTGTGAGAGCATTGCATGGTTAGCGGTAACTATGCAGTCAACCTAGGTAACTATTCAGTTTCCCCATATTAAAAATAAATATAATTAAATGAAAGATTAAATAACAAAAAATATAATAAAAAAGGAAAAAAGGAAAAAATAAATGTCTTAATAATAATAATAATTTGTTATTATGAATATTTATATTTTAATTATTATTAAAATTATTATATCTATATTATTATTATTATTATTATTATTAATTTCACTATTATTATTAGTTTATTATAGTATTAGGGATTAAATAAAAAAAATATAAACCCAAATTCTCCCACTCTATCTTCTCCCCCTTCCCTTCAACAAACACACCACATTCCCTCTCTCCTACCAGTGTGTGCCCCACCATGCACACCCCCTTTTCTCTAGTGAACCACCCTCCTTCGACAACTCTCCCTCACATGGAACAATAATTTTATAGTGGTCCTCCCTCATAAGGCACATCCCTACTCGTACGATCACCACCCTCACATACCCCCTCCCTCGTATGGCCTACTACTTGTGTGGAGTTCCTCTAATGATGCTACCCTCTGAAGGATGTCCCTCCACGTAGTGCGGTCATCCTCCCTTATTCCCCATATTGTGAGTATTCCTTTTTATCAAGGGTATTATTCGGGGTTTCATGGCTTAGTCAAATTCTAATAGATAGGGTTTCTGTGTGGGTTTTGTTTCAATTGAATCTTGGGTGTGGGAAGGGTTTATGAGGCTCAATTCTCCCTTCTGTTCAAGTTTTGTTCTATCAGCACATGTTTGAGGCATAAGTTTTCATGTCTTCCCATTCATATTCAATCTATATGATTCTT
The DNA here is from genome assembly GCA_963277665.1 of Viscum album. Taxonomy (NCBI): domain Eukaryota; kingdom Viridiplantae; phylum Streptophyta; class Magnoliopsida; order Santalales; family Viscaceae; genus Viscum; species Viscum album. The sequence goes on from CAUJRU010001361.1 coordinate 87,481, forward strand.
GTGTTTAATAAATTAAAATTTTAACATGATTTACACCTTGATAATGCACTTGGTGAATTTATTGTGTTGTTTTCTTGATGGTATTGTTTGTTAAAAATAGATTTCGATATGAGTCTTCAATTATGCCTATGTATGTGTGTATAAAATGTCGTTAATTAAATGCCAAATTTTATTTTGATAATTTTTAAATATGATACGAACCATCGTAATTCACTTAATTAGTTTTTTAGTGTTTTATGGTTCTTATAATTTGTTAAAAATAGGGTTTGAAGTGATTTTCTAATTATGCCGATGTTTATGCACACAAAATAATGATTGGTCATATTCTATAAATCATTAAACATGCTTCACATCCACATAGTGCCTTTATTTATCCTATTGTATCATTTTGTGTTGGTTAGAATTGTTAGAACTATTTTTTTTGGAAAATCATCAATTATGCCCATTGTTTTCCTAGATGAAATCAATCCATGTTTTGATATTTTCCCTTTCAAATATTTTGGTATCTTAGTAAAAAATTTATAAATATGGATTAATATTAAAATTAGGTTCATTTTTGGTTTAGTGCCTATAGTGTTGTGTTTTGGGAAAGGGTGTTCGTGCTTTCAAATGAATGTTGGTTATGTTTTGATATTTTTTGGAATGGTTGGGATTGGTTCCATGAGTGGTTTCATAAATAAGTTTCATAAGTTGTTTTCTATGTTTGACCCATTTGATAATTGAAATGTGTTTTGTGTGTGTGTACGACATAAGGACCATTTCAAATGTTTTAAAAGTTTATATTTTACCTATGTTGTACAAAGGATTCTTTGGTAAATGTATTTGGATGTATAAAATTAAAGGTCCATTTGGCATTGTGCTTTTAATAAAGAAGTTTTGTGTTGATTTTAAAATAGAATATTTTTTAATAAATATTAGTGCCCAGTTTGTTTTTTGAGGTGATTTGTCAAATGGTTTAGATATTTAAATGATGTGATAGACTGGTTGGAACCTTGGATGATGTGATATATATAGATATATATATGATGAACCTCTGTAGGATGTATTTAATATTGTGGTATAGGGTGTATTGGTGTTGATTTTTAGGGTAGACTTGAGAAATGATGATAAATAAGGTGATTCATGCATGTGAGAGCCTCCCACACACACATTAAATTACCGCGATGGGTTCCTCGGTGTCTTTTAGAGTATCTGGTGATGGTTATTGATCAATACTGATTAGACGGGTTGGTACCCCTAGGATTCAAGATATGCTAGGTGGGATGTGCCACTGGATTGAATAGTTGAGGGTGGCCAGTTTGTTAGATACATTGGAGATTCACCATACACCGGTAGGGGGTTCAAAACTAAGTCTGTCTAGGGGACTTCTAGGGATGTTTAGGATCAACCATGGTTACAATTTATATCATCTTGTATACTTTGTTTTTCCTTTATTTTTTATCATGCAGTGAATACTTATTTATTTATTTTCAGAAGATCCGTGTATTAATTTTATTAGTGATTTTGTTTAGTTGTTGGTATAAAAGGGATATTTTGTTTGAAAATTAAAGGTAGTGTCTTTTGGTTTTTTAAATGGGGGAGACTAAATTTTCCTATGTAAAATGTGGAAAAATTATTTTTTTAACATTATTTTCAAAAAGTTTCAGTGGATTACTTTGAATATGGAATCTCATGGATTCAACATTGATTTCCTACTAAGTAGTTTGCTCACACCCATATAGTATCATTCAGTGTCGGTAGAACCGAACTATTTTACAGGTTTATTATTTTTTTTAGGTTATTTATTTCCTGATGGATCTAGTAGTGGTTCAGTCCTAGGGTTGTGGGGACCTAGATATCACATAGAGATTTTTTGTATTAGTTTAGTTTAGCTTCATTCCGTTTTAAATTTTATTATATTTTCCCCACCATGTCTATCGGTTGTAACTAAATCTGTTTATTAATATTTATTGGAATTTTAGTTGTGGTTAATTTTATTCTTGTTGGATTTTGATTAGTTATATGGGTTTATATGTGTAGAAATTGTTCCCATTTGGTTTAAATATAATGCCCGACACAAGTTGCCAACCCTTGGGGATTGGGAACGCCCATTGGGCAAGGCCGCGGAACAATTCAGGTGTTAGGTTGGATGACATCATTTGATGTTTTGTGAAAAATGGTATTAGAGCATTCCCTTGTCATTTGGGATGAACATTAGTTAGAGATTAGAACTGATGAGACTTTGGAGGTAGGTGCAGGAAGATCATCATAAATCATTTCCCGTATTGATCCCTGAGTAACCAGGGGTAGTCTCCAATTGAGTCTTTTGTCTTTTTTTAAATTAAGGGATGACAATGGCGGTGATATGGTGTCACGTTATTATCCCACAAGGAGTAGTGACCCATTTGGAACCTACGTGTAAAGTTCAATTCCCACTAAGTGTTATGAATTACAAGGGGCATGGACCACTACCATGTCATTGAGTTAGACATAGGCACTTGTTCCTCATTATGGTGGTTTGTTGCATGTTGTTATTCATCTTGACTTTGGTGGGTGTAATGGTGTTTGTAAAATGGATTTTTTTTTGAAATGAGACTGTTTTCCAGAAAAAATATTTTAAATTTTTAAACATGGTTTAAATATTGAATGTGGATAGTCCAAAAAAATATGGTTTTTTATTGGTATTAGAAAATATGTTGTTTGGGTGAAACCATGAGAAGTATTTATGAACGTTTTCACATGTGATGTTGTGTATGGAAAGATAATTTTCAAACGTATTGATGGAAGTAGATGAAAACTTGAGAAATGGTTCATACAATTCCATGGGTGTGTGATTTAGATAAAATAGTTTTCCATGTTTTTCCAAAGTGATATTGAATGGGGAAATTATTTTGGTAATTGAATTTGGTTTAAAATGTGGGTTTCTATATCAAGAAAGCAGCCTTCAAAGAATTCAGTTTTGAAATATAAAATTTAAAGGGGATTTTGAAATTGTATTTTTTTCATGCTTGTGTGTTTTGGACATATTAGCTTTTTTTTTCTTGATATATACTTCTCAATTATGTATTGAATTGATTTTTTATTTGGTTTTAGGTTTCTCATGCTCTTCCGAAAATTACACCAAGAAAGGAAACCGATGTTTTGGAGGAGTCATGCATATTTTATAATTATTCTCAACTATTGAATGTCCTTCATGGTTATTAGGATATACTAGAGGCTAAAAAGTGTCTTGAGTAAGTGGACCTCATCATCAATATGTTGGAAACTCTATAAGGTGTTAGTGTTCAAGCTATACTGGCATTGTTTGAGGGTATATATTTTCTTCTGTGGAAGATGGTTTCCCTATCTATGATGCATGTTTGGATGGGTTAGGAAGTGTTTAAGGCCACCTTATTCCAAGGATTCATACAAGAGGAGGTGAAGTTGAAGAAGGAAAAAAAGTTTTCGTATGTTCGGCAAGGCCAACAATCAGAAAAATCTTACACTGGACACATAAAAGAGATGGTTCCCTTTTCTTTGGAGGATGTTTCAGAATGAGAAATGAAAACTCCTGTATTTCAATTGGGGTCTTCATCCTGATGATGAAGAAAAGGTGTGATAATTGGGTGAAAAATGTTTAGATAAGTTGGTGGATGAGTCTTTTTTGGATGAGCTAGTTCTTGGTGTGAATTCAATGGTGGTAGGTTCTCCTGAAGGTTCCCCATCTAGAGAGGAGAACATATTGTAGGAACCTATTTCTAAAGAGTCTTATTCATTGGTTCTAGATTCCAGATCATCAAAAAATTTGATTGTGTGCCACCAGTGTGACTAGTTTAGTCATTTTAAGTCATCTTGTGGAATCTCTTCAAATATATTCCATCATTGAGGTTATATGGGTCACTTGGGGATGTTTTTCAGGATGATTCTCCTAAAAAATATGTTGTTACCAGAGGATTCAAGTGCCTGACTGTGAGTTTGGCTATGATTGAAGCATCAGAGCCCCAGCCAAATGTATCAGGGGGGTTCTCGTGCACTATTAGTATTTTCAAGGGGTGTAAAACTTTTGTCTAGTTTTGTGTTCCTTATTGAGATCAGAACATATAATGAATTTTCATTCTCTTTTTTCTATTATTAATGACTTTAATCATGGGATGATCATAATTTCATTGTGATGTTATGATGGACATCTTTTTTAATAATCCAAGAAATTTTTCCCATTCAAATTTTTTTATTTGAATCACGTGTTCTCTGTTGACTGTGTTTAAACCTTATGTGTGTTTGTTACATGTTGGTAGTTCCCACATTAGCTCTATCACTAAGGTGGTGTATTTGAGTTCTAATTTCTATGTAGTTGATTCTTTTTGGTGGGGAGAACCCCGAAATCCTCTTCTATTATTTTTGTTGGGGTGACTTCTAGATTGGTCGGTGTGCCTTGGGGAGAAAAACATCACCCCCATGTTCTCAATTTCTCTTGGTTTTGTTTGGGCATGCTTTTTTGTTTTGGATATCTTTTGTCTTGATGTATTTTTAAGGGTATAAAGTGTCCATAGTTGGATTAATTGTCACACTAAAAACATTAATATTATTTTATTTTAGTATTTATTATCTTTTTATATTCTCTTTGAGGTTCAGGTTGAGCGCTGGTTTAATATATTTGATGTTTGAAAATTTTGTTGGGTTTGAGGCCAGGGCACAGTCATCGCACGATGAGAAATAACCATTCGGTTGACCCAGCTGACTCTGTGGATTCCCTGTAATAAATATATATATAAAGTGAGGAAAAATTAAATGAAATGAAACAAATAGGGAAATAAATGTCTTGATAATAATAATAATAATTTTTATTATGAATATTACAATAGTTATTATTATTACTATTATTCAAAACATAATTAATATAATTTTTATTATTATTATTATTATTATTATTATTATTATTAAGTTATTATTATTATGAGGATTACTATTATTAGTAATTTATTTTATTATTAGGTTTTTAATATGAAGAAGAAAAATAACCCCAAATTATCTCCCTCTCTCCTCTCCGCATTTCCTTCCTTGTGCACCCCCTTCCCTCTCCACTACCAATCCACACCCCTCCCTATGCACCCCCTTCCTTCAGCTTTATGACCTTATTTGGAGACTCTCCCTCACACGGTTCCACCGTCTGCTGGTGGTCGTCCCTTGCCCATCACCTACCTGCTCTCATGGGACCTCTCTCTCGTGTGGCCCCTCTCTCGCATGACCCCCTACATGAATATCCCTCCTTTGATGACACCCCCTCTTGCAGTTTTCCATTCTTGTGGAATTTTAAAACTCCCCTCTTCCCCCACTATAAAGTTAAACATCATTTCTAGGGTTTTATTTTTTGTTTCCTTGCTCTTTCTAACCCTAAAATCTAGGGTTTTGTGGGTGTTGTGTTTCCTCTAAATCATGGGTGTGTGAAGGGTCATTGAGGCATGATTCTCACTTCCCTTGAAGATCTAATGCATCCTCACATGTTTGAGGTAGGTGTTTTCATTTCTTCCCTTTAAAATTATATCTATATGATTCTTTGTTATTTTAAATTAATTTTTACCATGATTCCCACCTTGTTAAAGAACTTTAAAATTTTATTAATATGTTTTATTGATGGTATAGTTTGTTAAAAACATCATTCAAAGTGAATCATAAATTTTTCCAATGTATGCATGTATTAAATGTGATCAATTATAATCTGAATTTTATTTTGATAATTTTTAAATCTGATACACACCTTCATAATTCCCTTAATTATTTTTTTATTGTGTTTTGAAGTTTCTGGAATTTGTTAAAAATATTTTTTGAAGTGATTTTCTATTTATGCCTATATGTTATCACACAAAATGATGTTTGTGATTTTTTATAAATTGGTAAGAAAGTTCTTCACCCCCATGGTGACTTTATTTATCCTATTTTAGTGTTTCATGAAGGAAGAATTATTAAAATTATTTTTTAGGATAATTTTTCAATTATTGCCATTATTTATTTAGATGAAATAAACATGGTTTTGATATTTGGCATGTGAAACATTTTTGGTAACCTAGAATCAATTTAATTAATTTGGATTAATATAAAAATTGGGTGCCTCTGTGGTATAGTGGCTATAGTAAAATGTTTTGGGAATGGGTTTTCATAGTATCAAAAGAAGGTCGGTTGTCTTCTTACAATTTTGTGGAATGGTTGGGTTTGGTTCCTTGAGTGGTTTCTAAAAGTAGTTTGATATGTAGTTTTCAATGTTTGACATGTTTGATAATTGAAATGTGTTTTGGGTGTGTGTTTTACATAAGGGCCTTTCAGAATGTTTTTATGTTTTATGTTTTACTTAAAGAGTAGAAATTCTTGTTTGGTAAATTTATATGGCTGTGTAAACATAAATTCAGGTATGGTGTTATGCTTTCAATAGAGATATTTTGTGTTGATTTTAGAAAATAATATTGTTAAAAAAATGTGAGCACTTAGTTGGTGTTTTAAAGTGTTTTATAAAATTGTTTTGATATTTATATGATGTTATGTCTAGGTTGGAACCTTGTATGATGTGAAATATATATATATATAGGTAACCTCTATAAGAGGTATTTCACATTATGGGATTTCATATATCAGTGTCTTTGTTTGGGGTTGACAAGTGTGGTGATGACATGTAAGATGATTCATGCATGCGAAGGCCTCCCACATACATAGTATATTACTTCCATGGGTTCCTAGGCATATTTTAGAGGATTGAGTGATGGTTTTTGATCAACCATGATTAGAGGGGTTGGTACCCCTTTGATTCCAGATAGGCCAGGTGGGATGTGTCCCTGGATTTTCTAGTTGTGGGAGGACATTTGGTTAGATACTTAGGGGCTTCACCAAATTCCATTACGTGGTTCTGAACTGAGTATTTCCACAGCCTTTTAGGGATGTTTATGGTCATCCCTGGTTAGTATTTCTATCTTTTTGTTTACTTTTTGTTTCCTTTAGTTTTCATCATGAATTGTTTGCATACATATTTATTTATTTTCTTTCAGCACATCTCTATTTTGTTTTGATTGAGATGTTGGTTTAGTTGTTGGTATATTAAGGATAGTCTATTTTAAAATGAAAGGTGGAATGTGTTGGGTTTTAAAATTGAAAGACTTTTTTCTCTAAGTTAAACATCAAAACCCAATTTTTATAACTGTATTTTTAAATTAGTGTTCGTGGATTGCATTGAGAAAGGAAACAAATGGAATATGTGTTGATTACTTACTGATTTGTTATATCACACCCTACTTGTACCATTCGATGTTGGTAAACCTGAAATAATTTTAGGTTTGGTTTCTTGTTCGAGTTATATTGTTTGATCTAGCTCTTACAAAACATCAGTCATGGGATGTCGATGACCTTGAGGTCACACATAGATTGTTAGTAGTAGTTTAGAATAATTTTTTTAGTTTCAATTATTTATTTATTTTTCAAAACATATTAGGTGGTTGTGATTAAATATATTTACTAATATTTATTGGAAACTCTTTTGTCGTTTTTCTTCTTCTTGTAGGGTCTTCATTATTAAAACTAGTTTATTTGGTATGAAACTGCTCCCATTTGGATTATATTTGATCCCTAAAACTAGTTCCCAGTAAGTGGGTTAGAAACTCCCTTCGGGCCATGCCGCAGACTAGGTCCGATGTCACGTTAGATGACATCCTGGACTGGTTTGTGACACATGGTCACGAGGTTAGTCTTTATAAGAGGGAATTGACTCGGATAATGCCTAGGTTCCACAAATTTAAGGTAACAAACCATAAATTAATCCTTATGATGTTATTTATTTCATTCCATCATACTCTAATGTTTTTTCTCTGCAATTATTTTCATTATGACCGTATTTTCCACTTATTAATCATTTCCTTGATCCATTGAGAAACTTTCCTAGGTTACACCTTCAACATTTCATGCATCATGGGAATCAATCCTTCTTTTCTCTATGGTCTCCACCACTCATTCTCCTGGAAACCAAAATCCTTATATTCTATGGTGAGTTTCAGTGTTGGTTAAGGTATATCTTATTAATCATATTTCATGAAAATTGATTAGGAATAAAAATGATATATTTCACTCCAGTGAAAACCTCATTTATTTTCTCATTGTCACTACCTTATCTGCACAACTATAAAATTGAGCAACTACCACAGATCTATAGCCACGGTTTTAAAATTGTGGCTATAGGTGGCTATAGCCACGGTTTTGTGGCCTATAGCCATTTTTTTGTGGCATATGGCCAAAGTTTGCAAAATTCTTGCAGTAGGAAAATTTTTCCATAGGCCCTATAGCCAAGATTCTCCAAAACTGTGGCTATAGGGTTCCTACCCTTCCGCGGGAAAATATTTCTTGGAAAAAAATTGGAAGTAAGCCCTATCTCCATGGTTTTGAGTCTATTACCATAGTTTTGATTTATATATAGATAATAATAATATATATATATATACCCAAATTCTAGCGTAGTGTAGTGGTTAATGCACCAGAATGCATAGGGGAGGTGCAGGGTTCAATACACGCTGGGGAAATTTATAATTTTGGTGATTTCCACGGTTTTCTGAGGTTGTTACCATTGTTAAAACTATGAAAACAGCCACCTATAGCCACTATTTAAACCGTGGATACATGTCAATAGCCATAGTATCAAATTTGGAGGCCTATTTCTAGGTTTTTCAAAACTGTTGCAATATATATCTATTTCCCTGGTTAAAACAGTGGCAATAGGCCGAGACCTACTTTCATGGAGATAGCGGCCACGGTTGGCCAAAACTGTGGTTGTAGCCTTTGGCCATGGTTTTGGGGCCTATTGCCACAGTTTTCAAGTGTGTCAATAGCCTTTTTTCCAGTTGTGTAACATGAATCCTTTGAGTTCCAACCATTTACTAAAATAGAAATCATAGTGTGAGTAACAATAGTCATAGTGAGAAAAATATATACTCATTTATAGGATATCTAAATTGTGATATCATATTTTCAATCAAAAATATATTTGATTTAACCTAGGTTATTTATTTTCATAAAATATTCAATTCCATTATAATAATTTATAAATAAATTATTAATTATCCTATGAATGTGCCCCATGAGTGTAAAACAAGGTATGTAGTAAGGCCCATTTCAAGTATGAGGTTACGCTCGAGTCAATCCCAAAACACCCTTCTCAGAGTTGTTACCCCTATGTGATTATGTTCCAGAACCACATCCATATGTTGTATCTAGATATGGATGAATTATTACGAATCCCACATAATATCTACATTATAAAATATTTTGGGTGTACTCATATAATTCTCATCAAATTATAACTTATGTTTATAGTCCGAAAAATAGTTTTTCTTAAATATTTTTCCCATAGCTTATAATAAAAATGCACTAATATAAATTTTAGTGACCTGGTCCCTATAATACCAAATCAGGTGTATTGATAACATTACATTGGTATAAGATACAATTAAATTTTATCCTAAAGGAATAAATAGTTTAGTAGTTTTGGTAAACTAGAGACATACATGAGCATTGTATTAAAGATGAATACACAAATTATGACATTAATTTTCTCGATAATAACCTTATTCCATCTTTAGTATCCTTTAATATATTTCATAGTGCACTTCAAGTAATCATTGGTAGAGAAAAAAAAAGTGAGAGCTCAAATGCTCAGTAAGGATTAATATGTCAGAAATAATAATGAATCAATGATATTAATCATTATGTAAAGGAAAAAATATAAACACATGTGACATATAATCAATAAAAAATGAATGAAGTGCATAAACAAAGGAAATTAAAATAACTAAAAACACATGAAATTTAATAACACTAATATCATGATAAGATAAGGTAGAATCAATATGAAAACTAAAATAACTAGTTACACATTCCATTTAATCAATAAAAAATTAATGAAATTTATCCAAAAAAATTCATAGTGAAAATATCATGGATTATAATAAATGAGTCTAAATAAAGGAAACGATTACCTATTGGAATCTACATTTCCTAGGTTCTAGGAACCGTTATTATCAAGACCATTCAAAAAATTATTAGCATACTACTCTTAAGACCATTGAAAAGAATGTTTAAAATATGATTGGTTACAACATCAAAGGGTTTGGGGCCTAGTATTTTCCACTCATGAGACTACCGATTCATTGAGGGGTTTACTTTTAATGGTCTCCAAACCCAAGGTGTAACATTCAAAATGATTACATATATATCAAACAATTAATTTAATTCCTAAAAATGTTCAATATCAAATTGTATTTGTATTTAGTAAAATATATAATTTTATCAGTATTTCCCTAGTTAATAAATATCTATCAAGTACAAACTGTATGTATAAATTGTATAATGATTATTCCATAGTCATATCCATGATAAATGATATGGAAATTTAGGGTTAATTTAATGTTCAATGATTACTGGAAGGTGAATAATTCAAGGGGATGTTAATGAAAACAAAAATTAATCAATAAATTGAATTTTGATTCTATCCATGGTACAAATAATCAATATCCATACTATGAAATAATATGTATGATATAAATTGTACATAAACCCAATGTATATGAATAATGGCTATTGTCATTTATGAAGTTAGAAAAACATAAAAATATCATTAAACGCATTATTAAGGAAAAGATAATTTTCATTTTGAAAAACATTTTGATAATCAATTTCTTTGAAAAGAAATTTTTAAAACATTTTAATTAAAAATATTATTCAAAAATATCAAATTAAGATTCTGTGAAATGGCATAGGTTAATTCCATATGTTCTATAAAACGTAAAAATAAAATTCATTTTTCATGGAAAATAGTTTAGAAAACTGCCTTGTTATAGAACAGATAAGTAGATATCATTAAAAGAATTTATAAAATGAAAAATGGGAATAATTTAATTAATATATCTATTTCAAAATGATTAAAACGTTTTTGAATTTTTTTTTATAAAACATGGTTTTGAAAGAAAATAGATCTCCCACCTATTAAAGAGATAGTTTATAGTTTTCTTAAATCCTTTTAGGTAACAAAGAGTGAAAATATGGAACAATGAGTTGATAAAAACCATGAATAATCATAGGAGAATAAAAGTTATGTGTTTTTTAAATAGTTATTATATAATTTTCATTTAAGAAAATTAAAGAATATATAATCTCGATTAGAATGGGGTTCTGAAATAAACCATTAAAATGAAGAGAATGTTGAAGGGTAAATTTATCAATGAATTAGTTATCTATATCAATTTTGAATAAACAAAAAATATCTTGAAATACATAAATATATATAAAATTTAATTATACACATTATCATAGAATATTAAAAATTATGAGTATGTAATATAACCCAATAAAATGGAATTGTGTTACGAAATTTCATTACCCCTTGTTAAATTTATGTCCAAATAATATTTTATGAAATAATTCAAATTAAAACTCAAAATAATATGAATAATAACTTATTCATGATATTAAATGTTAATCGGTAATTATATACACTATATAAAAGAAACTACGTTCATAACATTACTATATTCCCCAATTATAAGAAATTGAGGTGGGATCTCTTACATTAAAATTACTTTTGGCTTAAAATACATTAACCTCCAATAAAATTTTTTATAGTTAAATTATATTTATTGATTTATAAAAAAATACAACATTTTGAAAGATGTTATTTTACAAAATTCCCTATTAAAGAATGAACTCAACTCATCATGAAAAACCAAATAAACAATGAGGTTCTCATAATCCACCACTTTGATTGCAATCCTATTGGCATGGTATTTTTCATTATAAAAAAAACATGTGTGATGATATAATTCATATTTTAGAGATCCTCCAAGAAATTGATCCACTGGGATATCAAATTCTTATATAAAAGATGATTATCAGTTCTCGCGGCTCAAACATTAGGTAAAGAATCGCATTTGGAGCACATGTTGTTCCATTCATTTTTTCCTTCCATCTTGAACTCAATGGTTAATGTGAAAATTTACACTTCAATATATGATGCTAAATCACATATACAAAAGAGGAAACTTTCAATAATCCCATTGTGATCCTTGAAGACAGCTCCAAAACCAGTTTCACCAAGGTTCCCTCCTGAATCTCAATCTGTGTTTCATTTATTCCACCAAATGAAAGAAGATTTACAAACAAATTCCAATGTTTAGTTCATGGGATAAAAATTTCCTCCAATATTAAATCATTTTGAAATAGATAAATCATATATAGAGTTGTTTCAATGACCATTGTGAATGGTTTTAGCCTCCAAGATAGCCACCATGACTTGTGTCTATGTAGTCTGAATTGTACATGTTAAATTGGAAGGCCTACATTTCATTATGATTGACGAAACCACATAAAGAATATTTAAAAAACCATAATTGGATTCATAATACTCATTGAAATATCATGTTTATAATAGTCTGCAACTTCATTCTATATAGATTTAGAGTGCCGAAGATGAATACCAAAGCTATCATACACCCTTCTCCACAGAGCCGATGCCATGTTGCATCTTAAAAATATTGGTCTGAAATCCTATTAATATTGATCAAATATATTAAAATTTTATCATAAATGAATTATGACTGATTATAGACATGAATCCAAATTTAATTTTCTAATGTAAAACATATAAACCATTGTGAATCTAGAGGGTCCCACCCATTTTTATCGAAATTGTTGTGCCACCTATGAACCCATCGAACAATAATGATTTTCTAAAAATGTTTAAAAGAAATAATACCATTTTTATACATTTACCCAATATAAATTTCATTTTTTTTAAAAAAATTTATAATCCTTCAAAACATACATAATATTCTTTAGAATATTTTCCCGATCAAACACGTGTCATGTATATAAATAATAAGATCAACATCCTGACCCCCCTAGTTGAGAAAATCCCCGAGAAACATCCCAATCCAATTCTCAAACCAGAAGTTTAGACATGATTTAGCATTCACTATCTGATGATATTTAAGATAAATAATGGAAAAAATAATTTTAAAGATGTCCATACTGAAGAGTCAAAATAATTCATGATCCTAAATTCACGTATCCTCAAAATTCAAAATTTGAGATAATTAGTTTCTATATCATTTAAATTAATTAATATAAATATAAATTGACATTATAAATATGGATTAATGAGTGTATTATTTTTAATTCCAATACTTATAAGTGAATTTTGATTCTAAAATTGAATCCATATAGGGGTGACGAGTTTTCATCAAAAGATTGAGCCACTCTTGAAAAAAATGCATGATATAGTTAATTCTGTTATGTAATATGGTTGGAAATTTATAAACCCTGAAGGATTATAAAAACATGGAGACAATAGTATTATTGAAAATGAATACACTACCAACCATTGAGATATATTTTCCTTTCCCAGATGTTAATATCTTTTTTACTCAACCCACAATGTCATTGAAATGATAGGATTTTGGCCTTCCCTAAAAAAGAGATTCACGAAGATAATTTAATAGGATCCTACCATATTTAATTCCAAAATGGTCAATCATGTCCACTTTTCTAATAGGATAAATATTTTTTCCAAATAAAAAAAGATTTTACTCATGTTGATAACTTGCCTCAAAACATTATCATAATGAACAAAAGAATTTTTATGTTTATGATATTCTTCTAATAATCTATCATAAACAATATGATATCATTATCTTAAAAAATATGTGTAAAAGAAAGAAAATTACTATAATAATTGATTATATTCAAGAATCCCTTATCAATCATGTTAAGAAGTAATCTATAAACATTATCCTTTTATATAGAAAAAATAACAATAGAATGTTCATCACCTTTTATTTCCCCTCTCAAGTAGTTGAAATATCCCTCTGGAGAACCATTGATTTGGATTGAGATGTGTGATGAGATGAAAAATGTTTTGATCGAAATAATAAAATTAACATCAATCAAATGTTGATAAGAAAATTTAAAATGAATCCCCAATCCATCGGGTTAATTTTTTTAACATCTAACTTCTAAGTAATTTTTATCCCTGAAAGACCCGCATAAAAAAGTCAAACATTCTGAATATGTAATTAGGAAATCTTGAATTGTTCATCCATAAATGAAACAAAACTTAATCCATGTGATAATTTTATCTATGATTTTTGGTATCCAATTTTCAGGGATTTTTTGCATCAGGTTATGAATAGTGTTTTCCATGGCTACTCTTCAAAAGGGTCCAATTTCTATTGAATTTTAAAATTTAGGAACAAGTATAACGAATTGAAAATTTACCATACTTGTAAGAGATATAGCACTAAAAAAATTATTGTCCAGTTTATAGACATCATGTTGAATGATATCCCAGAAACATTGAAAAAAATTTAAAACCATCCGAATCAGGAGCACTTCTTATGTGCAAACCAAAAAATGCATATTTGATTTCAAAATCCCATATAAAAGAATTAAATATTTAATTATCCTACTAAATCACAATTTTAGGTATAATACCCTCTCTTAATTTGTAATTGAAAGAATTCCCATTAAAAATAATCTTATAGAAGGTAGTCACATGTTTAAAGGTAGCCTTCCATCCATCAATCACTTGATGACCATATTTAATTAAAGAAAGAAGTTAGTTACCATTCTATAACCTTCAGGGAGAGATTAAAATTTTGTATTTATATCACAATCATTTATCTGGATGATTCTATGCTCTATTTTTTAATTTTATTTTTGAGGTTTAAGAGATTATTCAATATGGTATTCATCTCTATCTCGCTGTCCAAAAAATCTATGCAAGCAGAATAGTTTCTATATTCATATAGAAACCGTTATTTTGATTTTAGAGAATCAATCTTCATGTCCATATCAGAAAAATAGGTTATTATCCCATCATTGAACCTTATTTTGAGTACATTTAACATATAAATATAAGATATTAGATTTTATCTATAATCAATTGTGTTACGAGTCTCTCAAAATCTGTATACAATCCAGGAGAAAGGCCAAAGAATTATTTAATCTAAATGGAAAATGATCATTTAAACTCCCTCCCTATGAGATTCATAATTATAGGGTGATGATCAGAATTCAACCTTAACAAATTAGAACATGAGAAGTAGTTAAAAGAATTTAACGTTACTACATTAGGGAATTCCCTATCACTTTTTATTTCCTACATTATTCTATGTACTATCTTATAAAAGGTGAATTGAGCTCCCATGATACTGATTTACAAGGGATTTCTACCCTCAATTAAGTCCCTAAAATCCCTTTTGGTATTCATGTATCTTAGTAAAACAAATTTCTCATTTGGATTCATAAGAGCATTGAATTCACCATTTAACATCCATGGATCATTGATAATTTTAGAGAGGAATAATTTCATTCCATGGGGGTCATCTATATTCATATCTATTCAAATCCTAGAAAAAAAATTTAAAAGCACATTTCTTCTCTTCTGATTTGAATAGGAAGGCAATTAGATGTTCATTATAACCATAAAAAACTAGGTTTCCAATTTTATAATGATCCAAAGCCCATAAACTTATAATATCATAATTCGATTTATTTATTCCTACCAAATAAAATCCACATTTTCCAATGAAAATAATCATTTAGATATAGAACACTTGGGTTTAAAAATTCAATTACTAATGGATTTTGAATATAAAAAAATCCTTAAAGAAGTAAAAGTGTAAGGTTTGGTTAGGCCCTGACAATTCCAAAAAAAGAATCTTTATTTTAAACTAAAATAGGGTTGTTTCACCGCTCTATTTTTTTCCCATAATCTACTCATCGTTATATATCTATAAGGATCATCATTAGGATTAATTGTAGTCCAACCATCTTCATTATTCATGTTGTTATTTAAAATCCCATCAGTATTTTTTTCTTTATAGGTTTAACAAAAGGAGCATCAGCTGCAACATCTCTAGAATTATCTTCATTTATAATTCCCTCAAACAATAAATATTTTTCAAATAGGTGAATCTTATTGTGATAATTCATTTTTTTCATTTCCCCCATATTCATTTATACCACCATCTTTGGGATATCAATATTGAGTTCTATCAAAAGGTAATTTTCAGTCTCTATATAAGGCCATTATGTGTTCATTAACCCCTATGAGAAGTTATAAAATTCCTTAGACTTCATATCAATAATTATGATAGTGATCTATTTTTAAATCTCCTCACCTAGAGTGAAGTAATCATAGTTTGATAAAGAAATTGAAATATCTCCATTTTTTAGCACTTTTAGGAACATCCACTTCAACAAGAATAGAATAAGTCTAATATGTATTTTTTTTCCTTTTTAGGTAGTGCCTCTCATAATTTTCTAATAGTTGTGTGTTTTGATTCAACCTTAACCCATTTGTAGCTTTATTGTGCATCATTTATTCTTCTTTATCTAAAAAACATGTTGTGTATTCCTATTCTTTATAACAACATTCCATTCTCTATAATCATTTCTAGAGTAAATTTTCATCTTCATCACTTAAATGTTTTCAATGGAATGTCCATCAATTTTTCAATCATCGCAATATGGAGGGATAAATTCTTTTTCCACTACACCACAATTTTTAATCATTAATAATAAAAGAAAAACAATTTCATGGATTTTTTTCATGATTTACCTCAACAAGTACTCTGGAATACAAGCTAATTTCTTCCATGAGTGCTCTCTGATCCACCCTTAAAGGGATTTGAATACAAAAAGATAAATAATTTGATATATTTTGATGCTATGACACCCAATTTAATCCGTGTAATCTTATCCATACTAGCGTAATAGAGTACTTTCGATTGAGGGGATTAACATTCACATCCTAATCAGATAGATTTTAATATCCTAATTTCAGGATGATGTTACCAAGGTTTGAATAACTACTAAAACCCTCATTTCTCTTGAATATGAAATTAAATTATCCATTTCTAATAATAATATATCTATAATTTGAAAAATTCTAGGAGAGTGAAATGTTGGGATTAAGCTCTACATTGCACTACGGCTGGTCTCCTTTTATGAAAACCTTGCACCGGAAGAGAAAATTTACAATGATCAAACCTCGTTTTCAGTGATTCTTGGTCATGTTCTGAAAAAAATCTCCCATATTATGTTCTTCTTATTTTTTTTATGATTCTTCTTGCATTTGATTCTAGTTCTATAATTCTCAAGGTAAGAAATTACATTACCTTTTGAAAGAAAATTAATGGTCTCATATTCCACCAAATTTTGATTGAAATCACCATTTACTATATCATTATTTTTAACTCCACAAACAACTTATTAGAAAGTTATTTACCTCTCATGATCAAATGGTTCTATAGATTCACTACCAATTTTGATTATTCATGATTAGACATTGGCATTTGCAAACGATTCACATCCGACTCTCAACGGTGAATTATCCCATATAATATCTTGTATAATGGTTTTAATATTGTTATTAAAATAATATGAAACCATATTAAAATATATAATATCATATACCATTCTTTTATAACATATTGTGACCATTTCATTATTAATATTTTATCATGTTCATCATTTTTGTTGTTAATTTTCTTATTTTTCATGTATGTTTTAAATTGTTATTTTTGTTTCTACTAATTATGTAATGATTTGATAATATATATGTTGGTCGGAGTGGTTTACTCAAGAGGGGGGTGAATTGAGTACCAATTAAAATTTCTATATTTAAAAACACTGTCTTAAAGACCCCCAAATAAAATAATAAATTAAACTGTAGTGAATTTATATTAAAGTAGAGGTTCTGTTAGATTCTCAAGGGATTGATTAATTCCCAGTTAATCAATACAGGAGTGTGTGATTATCTTTTGAAACTAACTTACTAATCTACACTTAACATAAACACTTGCTAATTTAATTATCAAAGTGACTTTAAAAACAGTATTGGTTTTAAAGTGATTAGCAGCGGAATAAAACATTGAAAGAGATGGCACAACAAATGTAACCAAGAGGTTCAGTCTCAAGCCGAGACTTATTCCTCTCAAAAGTTTATATAAAAATGATCCACACCCTGGATCGGGGTTCAACAGTTTACAACTGTCCAGGTCCAAGACCTCTACCACTGTTATTCGTGGGAAAAAGTACAACAACAACCAGCTGTCCAGGTCACACACGACCTCTACCACTGTTATTCGTGGGAAAGAAATAAATGCAAGAATTTGGTAAGGATTTACAAATCCTCCAGTTTAAGTACAGGAGACAGTGTATGTGTTAGATACAGAAGATAACACACACTGCTCGAAAAGTATAATAATAAATCACAGAACAAGAGATGTAGAGTTTAGAAATGGTTCTGGTGATTTCAGTGTAGCTCTGGACTCCTTTGGATTCGATCAGAAGTGAGTCTGAGTCCTCTTCTCGTTTCTGTTTGAGAAACAGAGTGTCGTATGCTCCGGGTTCACAGATAGTGAAAATGTAGTGGTTGAAGTTATTCAGTGCTCTTATTATATGCACAGAACACTTCTCGAGTATTCTTGATTGTCTATGAGCTTCTTGATTCTTCTCGTTCTTGTGTTTCTGGTATATTCCATCCACCACACTCTCCTTGTTGGGCAGCGTAGTCTTCTCGTATTTATCTCACGGGAAACAGGAGACAGAAAAGATTTCCTTTCTGCAGGTACGAGGTACGGGTTCCTGACATCCGACAACCTTTATCAGATATTTGACAAATCATTAAAATGTACATGATATGACCGTTGGATAGATTAAATAAAGATAAATAAAGAAATTCAAACAGTGAGTCGAGTGATCGGTAGGTAATTAGCATCGGTAGCTTGGACATCGGTAGCTCAATGTCATTAGTTGCTTTGACTCTATCGGTGGCTCTATGCGTCGGTTGGTACATGCTTGTATCGGTGACTTTGTTTATCGGTAGCTCCATGCGTCGGTAGATCCATGCGTCGGTAGCTCCATGCATCGGTAGCTGTGAGTCTGTCAGTAGCTTCGTCCATCGGTGACTCTTATTCCATCGGTAGCTATTTATACTTACACCGATAGCTCTATGTTTGTATCGGTAGCTGTCTGTAAGTCAGTAGCTTACATTTATAAGCACATCGGTAGCTCTGTGTTTAAGTATATCGGTGACTCTGTCTGTCGGTAGACTAAGTCTATCGGTAGACTGGGTACCGGTATCTCTTTATCAGTAGCTATAGGCAGATTACTTATCTGTTTTATGCAGAACACATCCGATTGTGTTAGAATCAATTTATAACTTGTATGAACATGGATAAATGAGGATTAACATATTCCAAAGACTATTTTAAAAATTATTATTGGTTTGATCACATATTTGAAAGAATTAAAGTATAGATCAATGATACTTAAAAATATCATAGAGAATGAAAACATAATTGGGATTTTCAACACATATGAATACATGATTGAGATTATCAAAACAGGTGAGGTCAACAATCTCCCCATTTTTGATAATCACAATTTATGATATGGGCATTTAACATAGTGAAAATATAATAGTAAAGAGTATAATATTGAATTCAATTTTCTCAGAGAAAACAGCATCAGAGATAATAGAAATAGTATGATATAGACATAAGTTATCAGAGGTAACAATCATAAGGTACCGAAGGTAAAAAGAAACACAATAATATCAGAGATAAAATTGAAAAAAAGGTAATGTGTCTCCCCTTATTCCTTATTTTTCTCCATTGAAAATATTTCTCATTCTCTCATTTTCCGCTTATTGTTTGTTCTCCCCCTTTGTGATAATCAAAAAGTGGGAAAGCATATATAGGAGACAAATAAAACAAGAGAAGTAAAATGAGTTCTTCTCTATTAGATCAGTCAGAAAGTACAGAAACAGAATACAAATGAATTCCTATAAAAAATCATGGCCACTGGATCAATCCACATCTTCAACGTGAGATTTTCCTTTGGGATCAGAAGAAGGTTCGGGTGGTGAGGATGCAGGTGAAGGTTTTGGAATGCCAGAAATGATCAAAGGAGGCTGGGCCACTGACACAGAGTCAGGCCTGTAGGTTGAAGATCTTTGGGTGATCACTTGTGTGAGGCTTCGAATAGCTTGAGTAGGAGTCAGCTAGACTGTGGAAACAGCTGAGGCAGAAGCAGGCAAAGCAGGAGGTACAATGACTGGTCTGGCATCAACATGTAAGAAGGGCAACAACAGATTTCTAAAATCCATAATAATTCCTCCTCATCTTTCCATAGCAGAGATGAAATCATCTTTGTTCTCCATGAATTTCTCCAAGGCAGGAGTCAATTGTCTTAGTTGGCTCACTTGTTCTCTAAAAGCTTGAGTTACTGGAGGGAGATTCATGTTTTCCAACATCAGCTTGAAGTGGTCATCGATTTGATGCTTGGTGAAAATTCTGGTGAAGTAGTAGTCCACTTTTCTCTTTATGGATTCCTGAGAGGCAGAGGCTTCTCTCATATAATCTTGAACAATCTTCATTATTTCTCTAGCAGAATCTCTTGTAGAAATCACCACTCGGCTCAACTCTGATGAGTCCACAGAGCCATTGGTTGAAATAGAACCAATCTCCTCCTTCATCATTGCTCGAACTAGATTCAGGTCAACTAATAGTTTGGATGTGAGAGGGCCAAGAGAGAAGGAAACAGTTTCTTTGAAACTCCTAGACAAACCACTGATTAGGCTTTGAACTTGAGAGTCCTGTAATTGAACATGATCCTTCACTGAGGTTTTGAAACTTTCAAACACCGAGACAAACTGGCTTACTACACTCTTCACATAAGCTAGGTCCTTGTCAGCTTGAGACTTGGAGCTCATATAAGAGTCTAAAGCAGTAACAGACTTCTGTAAGGCTTCAAGATCTGCTTCGATTCTAGAAGACTGAGTCTGGCACTTTTTCACTTCTTCCATAAGCTCAGACACAAAAGAAGATAAATTACAAGCCAGAGAGAGCTCGAAGGATTTCTCTAACATTTTCATTTCTTCATCAAAGCTTTGCTTCATCTCAGCAACTGATACACTGAATGATTCTTTCAGCTCATTCTTCATGGATTCATGATCAGATTTAGAGACAAAATCATTAGGGACAACTGCAGCAGATCCCTTTACTGAGGCCAAACTGACTACATAATGAGTCATTATTGGTTGAAGTGAGGATGAAAGGGAGGTTTCCATTAACTTCACTTCTTCAACAAAACTGGATTTGAGGTCCTCTTTCAGCTTATTCAGATCATGAAATCTGACCACATTATCGGGCAACAACTCAGAAGCAAGATCATAATTGGTCTTCGGTCTATTCACAGACATCTCATTATCAGAATCCGGATAATCCAATCCACAGACTATAAACCCTGGGTCTTCTACCCAGTCTCCAAACTCAACAGCTACTGTAACATTTACAAGAACAGATTGATGCTCCCCCTCAATGGGTGCATTCTCATGTATCACAATAGCATTCAGTGCTGGATTCTCTTCATCAGAATCTTCTACTACAAGTTCCATCGGTGCAGCATCTAGAAGATCTTCTGATACATGTACAGCTTCTTCTGTATCTCTTTCTACTTCAGCAGCAGGCATAGCTGAGCTTCCAATCAAAGGACTCATACTTAAACTACCAGAAACATACGATTCAGATACATTTTCCTTTCCCTCTTCTTCTTGGTGAGGCACAGACTGGTCTTCCTCATAAGTAGACAAAATTTCCTCTACCTTTCCTTTCCTAGAATAAACCAATTCTGCAACAGGACTTGGGGAAAGTCTGGATCTCCTCCAACATCCATGGGAGTTTCTTCTTCTTCTTCTGTTTCATTACTATAAACAGGTTCCTCTTCATCAGGTCTCAGACTCGGATCTCTCTCATCCTTTGGTCTTGAGGGATGATCCACAGGATTCAACCTATCATATATCTTCTGATCATCACTGACCCATTCTCCCTTCCATGGGTTCCAGTTAATTTTCATGTAATTACAAACAGTCGAGGTGATGCAGAAATTATTCCTGACTACAACTGTCTCATCCTGAGACTCAGCTATTCCTTTCGCTTTTATCATTACTGAAATCAGCTTGGCAAAGAATAGAGCATTAGTCTTTGACTTTGGTCTAATCATGTCTTCCATTTGAAACATTAACAATCTGCACAGATTGATTTTCACACCATGTCTTAGAAGATGAAGAAGATAGATATCTTGATATCTCAGATTTTCAAAATCTCCTCACCTCGGTATCAACACATGCTGAACAAACTTGAAGAGCAGTCGATTCTCTCCATCCATTTCGGCAGAAACCACTTGCCTTTGATTCCCATTACCGGTAAGCTCTTTTAAGGCGGTTTCATAATCAAAGATGTCACTGCTAGGTGGAATTTATCTTGATATGTACCCAGATACACCTTCATGTGGTACTTTTAAACACTCATCCCACTCTACTGAAGAAAAAGACATCTCTTTTCCATTTAAAAAAGAGCTTACCCGATTCTCATTTTCAGACTTCTCGAAGCTTACAAACTCGTAGAACTGTTTTACCAACTTCGGGTAGTATGTGCCATTGTTATTCGAGAAACAATCCACCCATTTCTGGTCCTCCAGAATCTCGAGTACTAACGATTTTCTAGGAAGTAGCCATTCAACGCACAGTTCCTTCTCGATTACTATGTCTCTATTCTGCAAGTGAGGATTCACTGATCGCTTTCCCGATCTAGTTCTGACTTCAATAACACTGGCTTTATGCTGTGTCTTCTGCTTATTAGCTTTTGGTTCTACTCTTTCATCTCTAACGGTAGGAAGCTTAGTTTTTTCCATCGCGGGTTTAGGGTTCTTGGCCGATTTGGGAGCAAAGGTTCGAAGGTGAGAGATTTTGAGCTCGGTGAGGTAGGAAGTGGCTTAGGCTTAGTTTTATCATTTAGGAATTCCAAATAAACGAATAAAATAGAGTAAGATAAAATAAAATAAAACAATTCATATTCTTGGAGGCCGACAGATGTTTTAGAAAACATTGCATCAGTGTGAGTTAATTATCGGTGAAAAAAAATCGGTGAGAATTGTACATCGGTGAGAATTTCACATCGGTGAGGATTTTCACATCGGTTGTGATTAAACATTCCCAATTCGTGTCTTATGTAACTTAGCCTATCCGAACTTAAAGGTTTAGTGAAAAAATCAGCCAATTGATGTTCAGTGCCAATAAATTCAAGAGAAATATCACCTTTTTGATAGTGATCTCTTAGGAAATGGTGTCTTACATCTATGTGTTTGGTTCTAGAGTGAGATACAGGATTCTTAGAGATGTTTATTGCACTGGTGTTATCACATTTGATTTAAACATGTTTAAAAACATATCCATAGTCCAAAAGAGTGTGTTTCATCCACAGAATTTGTGCACAGCAACTACCAGCAGCTATATATTCTGCTTCGGCAATAGATAATGCAACTGAGTTCTGTTTCTTACTACACCAAGAAACTAAAGATTTTCCAAGAAAATGAAATGTTCCTGATGTTCTTTTTCTATCTAACTTACAACCAGCAAAGTCAGCATCTGAATAACTCATTAACTCAAAGGATTGTCCTTTTGGGTAAAACAAACCTAAGTTAATCGTGTGTTTGAGATATTTAAAAATTCTTTTAACAGCAAGCAAATGAGATTCTTTTGGATTATCTTGAAATATAGCACACATACACACACTAAACATAATATCAGGTCGACTAGCAGTAAGATAAAGTAAAATACCAATCATACCTCTGTAATTTGTTTGATCAACTGGTTTCCCAGTTTCATCTGCGTCCAATTTACAGGTAGTACTCATAGGAGTTTCACTTTCCTTGATACTATCCAGACCAAAACGTTTTAAAAGATCCTTTGTATATTTACTTTGATTCAAAATAATACCATTTTCATTTTGAAATACTTGAAATCCAAGAAAGTACTTAAGTTCTCCCATTAAGCTCATTTCAAATTCATTTTGCATACTTTTTTAAAATTCAATACATAAAGAGTGTTTAGAAGATCCAAAAATAATATCATCAACATATATTTGTACAACTAAAACATCTTTAGAAATTCTTTTAATGAAAAGAGTTGGATCAGCAATCCCTTTAGTAAAACCATTTGAGATAAGGAAATTGCTAAGTCTATCATACCAAGCTCCTGGAGCTTGTTTTAAACCATACAAAGATTTAGAAAGTTTAAAAACTTGATTTGGAAAATGGGGGTTAGTAAATCCAGGTGGTTGTTCTACAAAAACATCTTCAATTATAAAACCATTTAGAAATTCACTTTTCACATCCATTTGATATAACTTGAAATCCAGATGTGCAGCATATGCAAGTAAGATCCTAATGGCTTCTAGTCTAGCTACAGGTGCAAAAGTTTCCTCATAGTCTATACCTTCTTCTTGACTATATCCTTGTGCAACTAGTCTATCTTTGTTTCTAACTATATTTCTAGATTCATCTACTTTATTTCTAAAAACCCATTTTGTGCCTATTGTCAAAGTGTCCTTAGGTCTGTCAACTAATTCCCAGACTTTGTTTCTTTCAAACTGATTTAATTCTTCCTGCGTAGCTATTACCCAGAATTCATCATTGATAGCATCATTGATATTTTTGGGTTCTAGCTGTGAGAGAAAAGCTTGATGTTCAACCTGGTTTCTTAGAGAAGCTCTAGTTTGTGTTCCTCTATCAAGATTACCAACAACAACTTCTAAAGGATGATTCTTTAGAATCCTTGTTGATCTGGTAAAGGTTGGACTAGAAATTTTAGGTTCATCTATAGGTTCGGGTTCAACATAAGAAGATTCTAGAAAAAGTCCAGAACTGGATGTTTTGATAACAGGTTCTTTAGATTATTCATTAAGGTCCAGAATAGACAAATCTTCTTCAAGATTCTCAAGAGAGGTTTTAGGCTCATGTGGATCAGTTTCATCGAATTTGATGTGAACAGATTCTTCCACACATTTGGTTTTCTTATTGAATACTCTATAGGCTTT
Source organism: Viscum album (assembly GCA_963277665.1). NCBI lineage: Eukaryota > Viridiplantae > Streptophyta > Magnoliopsida > Santalales > Viscaceae > Viscum > Viscum album. The sequence continues at coordinate 112,401 of CAUJRU010001361.1, forward strand.
ACTTGAAATAGAGTAACCCAGAAAAATTCCTTCATCACTTTTGGAAGCAAACTTATCCAGATTATCTTTAGTATTCAGAATAAATACTTTGCACCCAAAAACTTTAAAGTAATTAACCTTAGGCCTTCTATTGTTCCACAATTCATAAGGGGTTTTCTTAAGAACAGGTCTGATTAAGACTCTATTAATAACATAGCAAGCTGTATTAACCGCTTCAGCCCAAAAATAAATAGGCAGGTCATATTCATTAAGCATGGTTCTAGAAATTTCTTGAAGGGTTCGGTTTCTTCTTTCTACTACACCATTCTGTTGGGGGTGTTCTAGGGGCAGAAAAGTTATGAGTATAGCCATTGTGTGAGCAATAAGATTCAAAATCGTGATTTTCAAACTCACGACCATGATCACTTCTCAAAGTTTTAATCTTAAGTCCACTAAGGTTCTCTACAGATTTAGAGTATTTAACAAAAGAAGAACAGGCTTCACTTTTGTGAGCTAGAAAATATACCCAAGTATATCTAGAAAAATCATCTACAAGAACATAAACATAGTGCTTCCCATTTAAACTAGAAACTCTTGATGGTCCAAACAAATCCATGTGAACCAATTCAAGTGGTTGAGAAGTCGAAACTTCTTTCTTTGATTTAAAAGAAACTTTGTGTTGTTTTCCCTTTCGACAGGGGTTACACACTCTATCATTTGGGAATTCTAATTTAGGTAGGTCTCTAACTAGGTTTTTTCTAGAGAGTTTTCTAAGTGAGTGAATTTTGCAATGTCCCAATCTTCTGTGCCATAGCCAAGATTCTTTATGGAAAGCATTCAAACAAGTAATATTCTGCTTAGCTAAAGAATTCAGATTAACAGCATAAACATTTTCATTTCTTAAGGAAGAAAATACCAAAACATTCTTAGAATTAAAAACATTGCAAGAATCATTTTCAAATTTAACATGAAAACCATCATCACATAACTGAGAAATACTTAATAAATTGTATTTAAGGCCATCAACAAATAAAACTTTAGAAATCAAAATTGAATCAGTGTTACCAATCTGGCCTAGGCAGATGATTTTTCCTTTAGAGTTGTCACCAAAGGTGACAAAGCCTCCATCAACTTTTATTAAACTCTTGAAACAAGAATAATCTCCAGTCATGTGCCTTGAGAACCCACTGTCTAAATACCATATATTCTTGTGACAGCTCTTCAAGCAGGTCTCCTATAAAACAGATTTAAACAGGAAATTACTTTGGTACCCATATTTTCTTGGGTCCAGATAGGTTAGCCAATAACACTTTAGGTACCCATATTTGTCTAATGGGTCTCATATAATTTGTAGAATTGACATGCTTTGAAAGATAAACTTTATTAGATCCATAGCTATGTATATAACTGGTTGAAGCATATGAAGTTCCAGAATTACCTTCATTCTGTCCAGATTTAGAAATGAATCTAGTTTTGGAAATTTTCCTTTGTCTAGGTTGGTATCCTATACCAGTAGTATATTTAGGTGCTATTTGCTTTCCTAGCATCTGTGTTAGTGTATTTTTTCCATTGGTGAACTTCTCTAAGTCTTTATTGAGTTGCTCATTAGATAGTTTCAGTTCAGTGTTTTCTTTTAACAGTTGAGCATTTTTCTCTTTTTCAATAGTGAGTTCAGTTTTAACTGTAGTGGTGAGAGCATGCTGTTTCTTTAATGACTTGTATTTATCCTTAAGTTCATTACATGTCTCTTCCAGCATATCACAATACTCAAACAATTCATTTTTAGACATTGTTCCAGAATCAGAGTCAGATTCTGCATTATCTCCAGAGTAATAATAATTTAAAGCAGGAGTTTCAGCAGTTACCTGAGAAGTGTTTGTCATAAAGCACATGTTTTCCTTATTTTTGTGTTCAGTTTCAGAGCTTTCAGATTCAGTAGAGCTATCCTCAGAAGCACTCCAAGTAGCCTTCATGTCTTTCTTAAACTTATTGTCCTTATATTCATATTTCTTTTTATACTTCAGCTTTGGACAGTCGGCTTTAATGTGTCCTTTTCTCTTGCACTCATAGCAGACAACATCATCTGATTTGTCATTCTTCTTCCAATCCTTTTTCCATTTACCTTGGTGATCATACTTACCCTTATAATTTGTTTTTCTGAAGAACTTGTTTTTCCTATAAAATTTCTTAAATCTTCTAGCAATGTGAGCCATCTCAGCATCACTGTCAGAATCACTTTCACTGTCTTCACAACTTGAACTTTCAACTACAGCTTGAAGCTTTTCTTTGTCCTTATTCTTTGAAGTTGAAGATTTGAAAGCGACAGACTTTCTTGGAGGTTCATTTTCTTCCTCTTTATTCACTTTAAGCTCTTCTTCATACATCATCATCTTGCCAATTAGTTCCTTGACAGGTAGAGCAGCAATGTCACATGATTCTCTGATTGAGACAGATGTGCCTCTCCATCTATCAGGTAGACATCTCAAAATTCTCATAATTTGTTCCTTCGATGAGACATCCTTTCCCACCGAGATCATTGTATTGAAAATTTCATTGAACCTGAGATACATGTCCGAAATGGGTTCGTCAGGCTTCATTTTAAAATTATCATACTTGATAATATAATTGTTCAATATCATTTCTTTAACATTCGTTGTTCCTTCATGAGAAACAGCTAAGGTATCCCAAATTTCATATGCAGTTTTACAAGAAGAAATTCTATTAAACTCTTCATCTCCTAGAGCACAGTACAAGGCATTCATAGCTTTACAGTTGTTATTGTAAGCAGTCTTTATAGGTTCATCCCAAGTAGATCTAGCAGTAGTGTGAATTTTGTATTCTGATTCAATAGCAGTCCAAATATCAAAACCTATGCTTTCTAGATGAATTTTCATTTTCAGTTTCCACTGAGCATAATTAGTTCCATTGAAGAAAGGTGTCCGGTTAGTAGCAGCACCCTCAAGTCTATTGTCCATGATGAGAAAATTTTAAAGAGATAAAAATTTAGATATAACAGAAATTTTAAGAACTTTAAAATACAACTAAAATCACAGTTCAAAAGTAGAGTACTTTTAGAGAGTATTTTCGATCCTTTGATACCAAGTGTTGGTCGGAGTGGTTTACTCAAGAGGGGGGTGAATTGAGTACCAATTAAAATTTCTGTATTTAAAAACACTGTCTTAAATACCCCCAAATAAAATAATAAATTAAACTGTAGTGAATTTATATTAAAGTAGAGGTTCTGTTAGATTCTCAAGGGATTGATTAATTCCCAGTTAATCAATACAGGAGTGTGTGATTATCTTTTGAAACTAACTTACTAATATACACTTAACATAAACACTTGCTAATTTAATTATCAAAGTGACTTTAAAAACAGTATTGGTTTTAAAGTGATTAGCAGCGGAATAAAACTTTGAAAGAGATGGCACAACAAATGTAACCAAGAGGTTCAGTCTCAAGCCGAGACTTAGTCCTCTCAAAAGTTTATATAAAAATGATCCACACCCTGGATCGGGGTTCAACAGTTTACAACTGTCCAGGTCCAATAACTCTACCACTGTTATTCGTGGGAAACAGTACAACAACAACCAGCTGTCCAGGTCACACACGACCTCTACCACTGTTATTCGTGGGAAAGAAATAAATGCAAGAATTTGGTAAGAATTTACAAATTCTCCAGTTTAAGTACATGAGACAGTGTATGTGTTAGATACAGAAGATAACACAGACTGCTCGAAAAGTATAATAATAAATCACAGAACAAGAGATGTAGAGTTTAGAAATGGTTCTGGTGATTTCAGTGTAGCTCTGGACTCCTTTGGATTCGATCAGAAGTGAGTCTGAGTCCTCTTCTCATTTCTGTTTGAGAAACAGAGTGTCGTATGCTCCGGGTTTACAGACAGTGAAAATGTAGTGGTTGAAGTTATTCAGTGCTCTTCTTATATGCACAGAACACTTCTCGAGTATGCTTGATTGTCTATGAGCTTCTTGATTCTTCTCGTTCTTGTGTTTCTGGTATATTCCATCCACCACACTCTCCTTGTTGGGAAGTGTAGTCTTCTCGTATTTATCTCACGGGCAACAGGAGACAGAAAAGATTTCCTTTCTGCAGGTACGAGGTACGAGTTCCTGACATCCGACAACCTTTATCAGATATTTGACAAATCATTAAAATGTACATGATATGACCGTTGGATAGATTAAATAAAGATAAATAAAGAAATTAAAACAGTGAGTCGAGTGATCGGTAGGTAATCAACATCGGTAGAATGGACATCGTTAGCTCAATGTCATTAGTTTCTTTGACTCTATCGGTGGCTCTATGCGTCGGTTGGTACATGCTTGTATCGGTGAATTTGTTTATCGGTAGCTCCATGCGTCGGTAGCTCCATGCGTCGGTAGCTCCATGCGTCGGTAGCTCCATGCATCGGTAGCTCCATGCGTCAGTAGCTGTGAGTCTGTCAGTAGCTTTGTCCATCGGTGACTCTTATTCCATCGGTAGCTATTTATACTTACACCGATAGCTCTATGTTTGTATCGGTAGCTGTCTGTAAGTCAGTAGCTTACATTTATAAGCACATCGGTAGCTCTGTGTTTAAGTATATCGGTGACTCTGTCTGTCGGTAGACTAAGTCTATCGGTAGACTGGGTACCAGTAGCTCTTTATCAGTAGATATAGGCAGATTACTTATCTGTTTTATGCAGAACACATCCGATTGTGTTAGAATCAATTTATAACTTGTATGAACATGGATAAATGAGGATTTACATATTCCAAAGACTATTTTAAAAATTATTATTGGTTTGATCACATATTTGAAAGAATTAAAGTATAGATCAATGATACTTAAAAATATCATAGATAATGAAAACATAATTGGGATTTTCAACACATATGAATACATGATTGAGATTATCAAAACAGGTGAGGTCAACAATATATAATGTAAAAAATTATTTAAATATAATATATATTCTTTATACATTAAATTATAATAATCCATAAAACATGGAGATAGGAAATTCAATAAACCCTTTAAGGACACATTTGGTCATACATACACAAGAATGTTGTTTCCATTTTATTGTCCTGTTAAAAAAATGAAAAATTAATGAAAAATATTTATATTATTATTCAATTATAATATTACATCATATAAATCATATTTTTTTATTATAAAAATAATGAATACATTCCACTTAATATACAAACGAATCACATCACATAGAGGAGGTGGTAATCCACACGTCCATAAACGATGTTATCATATTCCAAAAAAATTGAAATCATGATTGTATGTGTTATATAAAAAAATAATAAACATAAATATATTATAAATATAATATATAAATCTTGAATCCATCATTATTTCTAACATTTAATCATGGTAATGGAAGAACGAACGACATCGGTCCGCGAGGTGGTATTCCTCCGTATACATGGACGATGATTGCGTATATCATTTGATGGAACTAAGTCTTAAAGTATAAGATGAAATATTGAAATAAAAGTTTCTTAGTATATTTAGGAATCTTATATTTTTTTTATAAGAATAAAATAATAATAATTTAATGGGTGGGGAATGAAATGAAACAAAATTGATCGTTGAATATTTTTACCTCTTATTCAGGTATCTCTTTTTGGTTTATACCAAAAAACTTCTTTGGTTTTATTTCAACCTAAAAAGAGACTTCTGGGACTAGGTGAGGGATTTTTGGTATATATTTTATTATCCAACGTTATTTAATTGTGTGACTAAGAAGGAGGGGTTTGTGCCTTTTAATAGTTGAGGAGTGGCATTCTTGTAAATTTTCAAAATTCAAAATTCCACCCACATTATTTCATGTCAGGTGGATTTAATAAGGAATAAAATTATATAATTAGTATTATATAGTATATATATTGGTATAAAATATTTCTTGAACAATTGTCAAGGTCATTCTGACCCATATGTTTAAGGATTATTCCATTGTTAAGTTAATCTTTCTCTTAATCGCTATAATCCATTTTAATTACATTTCACTAATATTTTTGGTAAAAAAATAAGTTCACATGATTAGAAATTAGAAACTGTTATGACTAAAAATAAGAAATCCGTTTTTCCATATTTCTATAATTGATGTGGTGGAAATTCATTTAAAATTAAACCTGAAAACGACATGAAGAAGCAAGTTTTTAATGTAAAAATGATCAAAACTAAGGAATATTTTGTATATAATTTCAATTTAAAATTTACTCCAATGAACTATATTAGATTAAATGATTTATAAATTAGTTAAATATACTTAAAAATGAAATATAAAATTTATTTAACTATATAAATAAAATAAATGAAAAATTTGGTTTCAATTAAAATTCACTACATTTACTATTCATTGAAAAATAAAAAATCACAGAAAAATAAAAAACCCACCCTAATAAAATTTTGTATTATTATTTCAAAAATAATGTTTGTTTATACATATAAAACTAATTAAATTTATACAATTTAATTTTAAAATAGGTGCACCATTAGAAGTTGGCAAAATTGCCTTTTGAAAAAAATGTATTTAATATTTTAAATAATAAAAAATAATTTTATATAATAAAGTCAAATTATTTTTTGGTCATAATGAATATAAGAAATAGTAAAAACTAATCTCCACATTAAATGTGAAATGAGTTCACCAGGGGTTATACTAAGAAGATAAGTGTTAGAATGACATTGAGACTTATAAAATTCGAATTTTAAGAACATATTTAGACCTTAGGTCTTCCAAGGTTTTATAATAAAATATTATTTATCATATTTACCAAGAATGGGTTATGGAATTATTGTATGACACATAATAATTTCTAGTATTCCAATCACCTCAATTAATTATTGTCTATCACCTCAATTAACAATGGTCTATCACCTCAATTGTTAGTTACCATCCCCTATTATCCCCACTTTAAACTTAAAAATAACTTTCATTCAATGAATAACTAACTAAATCCTTTATTTACATCCCTCTCCACTACCCATAGTCCCATTTTTTATAAGAGAACTATTCTAGGATGGAATTGAATAGAAACCAAAAGAGGTTCTCTCAAGAAGGGGTATAGTTCTTAACCACGCTTCATAATTTTATTTCTATTTATATATAATCAAAAAATTCTAAAAATATGATAAATTAATAGCCCTAGAGTCTTATATATGTTTATATGTTATTATCATAATGAAATAACCCATACCCACCACATATTCAATCAAATATGAAACACAATTAGTGATCTTGTGGATGGTGGAATACCGACTCAAGACACGTTGAAATTAGTTTTCCATCAGCATCGATCATGGATATAAAAAATTACTTATTTAATGTATATTTTAATTCAATAACCATGGTAAAGCACATCGCTTCCCCGATCCATTAAGTTACATAACCTCAAGCATGCTTCCCTGTATACCAGAGGTTGGCGACTCATAGCGAGGGTCTAGTTTCAATCATGGGGAGAATATACCCTATTTATCAAATTAGGACAACAACAATAAAGAAATAAAAAATGAAAAATAGATATAACCATTACCAAAAGAAGTCCAACATCATATGATGACCAAAACATAAAATTCAACATCCAAACAAAAATAATAGATATCAAATTCCAAATACATGTTAAGTGTCAATATGAAAAAACAAAAACAAAAAAAGACACTGAAAACTCCAAAGTTGGTCTCAAACCATGTCAGGTTACTTCATCGAGGCTCCACACCAAAATATCCATCTAATTGAGGTCCATCTCCTTTAACCTGTCCTTCAATCATAAAGTCTATTTAGGTACCAATCAGGATACCCGAGTAAGGTGTGTGTACAACTCAGTAGACCACCACCCACAGTGTCAAAAACAACATCTAGTAAAAATAGTGTATACAGTTGTATAAAGAATAAAAACCAACAATAATGTAAATATATTACATTTATTCAATTACTCTTTATTTATACTCTAAAAACCCTATGTTCTTATGGACACTAAAACTCCAAATATGATCTTTGGAATTTGAAATTGTCCGAACTATCCACAAGGGATATCATATATTTGAATTTCATCATTACCATTAATCATCTCAAATCATTTATGAATTCGATTGTTACCATTCATTATCTAGAATAACATATTAATTTCATTATTACCATTCATCATTTAAGTCACATATTAAGTCAATTTTTAGCATTCATCATCTTAATTGACATATGATTTTAATTATTACCATTCATCATTTATCTCTCATATGAATACCATTATTACCATTCACCATTTTACTCACATATGAATTTTATTTTTACAATTCATCATTTCAATTCACATGTGAATTTCATTTTTACTAGTAATTATTTAACTAACATTTGAATTCCACTATTACCATTCATCATTTCAATTCACATATGAATTCCATTTTTACCATTCATAATATTACTCAATTATGAATTAAATTGTTACCATTCAACATTTCAACTCACATATGAATTCCATTATTACTATTGAACATTTAACTCACATATGAATTCCATTGTTACCAATAATCATTTAACTCACTAATGACTTCTATTGTTAACATTCATTGTTTATGTCACGTATGAATTCCATTTCTACCATTCATAATTTGAATTAACATATGGATACTATTGTTACCATTCATTAATTAACATACATATGAATTCCATTATACCATTCACCATTTAACTCATATATGATTTCCATTATTACTATTCATCATTTAAGTCACATATGAATTCCATTGTTACAATTCATCATTTCAATATACATATTAATTTCATTGTTATCATTCATCATTTAATACACATATTAAATACATTATTATTATTCATAATTTAACTCACAGATGAATTCCATTGTTGTCATTCATAATTTCAATTTACATATGAATTTAATTATTACCATTCATCATCTAATAATTATATGAATTCCATTGTTACCATTTTCATCCAAATAACATATTAATTACATTGTTATTATTCATAATTTAATTTACATATGATTACATTTTTACCATTTATCATTTCAATTCACACATGACTCACATTTTTACCATTAGCCATTTAACTCATATATGAATGACATTATTACTATTCATCATTTCAATTCACATATGAATTCCATTGTTACCATTCATCATTTAACACACAATTTAATTCCATTGTTACCATTGATCATTTAACTCACATATGAATGTCATTGTTTGCATTCATCATTTAATTCAAATATGAATTTAAGTGTTACAATTCATCATTTGAAATCACTTATGAAATCAATTTTTACCATTCAAAAATTAAACCATATATGAATTACATTGTTATTATTCATCATTTTTCTAGTACATGAATTCCATTTTTACCATTAATCATTTAATTCATATAAAAATCCATTATTACCAATCATCGTCTCAATTCTCATTCAAATTTCTTTATTTCCATTCATAATTTAACTCACATATGAATTCCATTATTACTCTTAATAATTTAACTCACATATGAATTACATTATTACCACTCATCATTTAATTCACAAATTAATTCTATTATTACTATTCAACATTAAATTCACATATAACCAATTGATCTATCACAATAGTCTCTGAATTAATTAAGTAAATAATTAATTTAATTGAATAGTTTAATAATCTCACAATAATATTAATTAGGTCAAAAAATAATTAATTAAAGAAAATAGTTTCATATACACTAAATTCTATTAATTGGTTAAAAAATTAATTAATCACATTAATTCAACTAATTAATTCAATAATTAATTAGTCGCATCATCTCCATTAATTTATTCAATAATTAGTTAATAAAATTCTATCAATTAAAAAAACACAATGTTCTCCATTAATTAATTCAAAAATTAATTAATCTAATTTCACAATACCAATAACCTAATAATTAATTCAACAATTAATTATTCCAATTCAATCATCTCAATACCCCCAATCTCCCAGTCCCTAAGTTATTTAATTTTCTAAATTAAATAATTCAATTCTAAAAAATAAATTGTTTATCATCCATTAGAAATTATAAAATTAAATAAATGTAATTAAAATCATGAATTTGCGAATTTAATGAAAACCCACCTACCTAAAAAATTATGGAGAACACTCACCAACCAAATACCCCAATGTGAGTAAAAGTTCCCTAATCACATCGATGATTGATGTCTTGATTCAAAACCTACATACAAGATGAAAAAATTAAGTTCTAAAAACCCTAGATGTAGATCTAGAACCAAAATCGGTTAAAAATCCATATTTTATCTAGATAGAGTAGTGAAATAGAGAGAGATGTCTAATAAAAAAGAAACCACTTACCCGGGAAGGTGTAGTACTTCAATCATCCCTCCAATTCACCGTTAACAAAGGTTTCTTGGTATTGGAATCCATCCAAGAACAAGAAAAAATGCTAGAAAATGAATTGGTCTATGTTATCATTAACTTGGGTGAGTTTTGGGGGTTTGGGAAAATTTAAATTTATTTTTTGATGTTAATTAAATACCCATGCATGGTTTTTTGTCTAGGGGGAACTGTTTGACAGAACATGTGCCTTAACTATGAACCACTTCTTGAGGGCGCATGGTTTCTCCTAAGAAAGTTCACCATTTGAAGAATCGTGATCTAGTAATGAAAATATCCCTTATTTGGGTTCACACTGTTTTCTTGGCTGGGGGGCACAGTTTGGGAAAATTGTGTGCCAACAGTGCACTTGAACACTTCCTTATGAAAATTTCAATTTTCTCACAAATAAATCCCAGAGTACAAAAAACAAATATTACTTTAAACAAGTTAAAATTGTACCTAAAAAAAAACCAATACATCTTTAGAAATTCTTAGGATCTTATAATCTCTTCATATTATAATATTTTATCCTCTAGCTATACTCCCAATAATATCTATGACTCTAAGTAAAAAATATCAGTCCACTGAGCCTACATATTTACTTCCCACTACCATGTCTCCTCTTGCACAAACCCATGTTGCAATAATACATGAACTATCAGCACTATCTTCCCCATGAATCACGTCCCCACTATGAACCATCAAACATATCAGATTCTATATAAATCTAACATTGGACTCAAGATCATCATCATCTGCATTGATCACATGAGAGGGGTCGGGGTGATACTGCCTATGTTATGACACATGGACAACATCATGAATAACATTGTATCTTTTTGGAAGATAAAATCAATATTCCATCATCCATATTCTCTCCACAACCTCCAAAGGTCCAATAAACCTAGCCACCTACTTCCCTAGCCTATGTATGCTATAGTGACCCAATCCATGTGACACCTGAAGGAATACATGATCTCCCTTTGTAGACTATAGGGTTCATCGACATCTATCAGCATATGAATATTCCTTACATTGATATATATCTATATTCTTTAAATTTTTTTGAACCTGCTTCAATGACACGTTTAAAATACTTAGTCCCAATACCTCCGACACACCTACGTCCATCCAGCATAGAGATTATATACATGGACTGTCACGAAGATCCTCATATGGTGACATATCTATAGTCGCCTAATAACTATTATTATAGTAAAAAATGCGCCAAATATATGTGCTTCTACCATGACCCACCTAATACTAGGACACACACCTGAAGTATATCCTCTAGCACATATATCATATGTTTTAACTTCACATCTATTTGTGAGTGGAAATTGGTACTCAATAAAACCTATGTACCACGTTCCTTCTGTAATACCTAACAAAATTGTGAAGTACAACTTTGGTCACCATCAGAAACAATAGGTCACGTAACCCCATGAAGATCGACTATATCCAGAATGTACATGTCCCCACCTACTCTATTGAGAATGTATAATTTAATGTAAATAAAAGAAATAATTTTTTTATACTATCCATGACCACACAAATAGTTTCATTCTTCTTATGTGTCTATGGAAGGATCTACAAAAATCCCATGGTATCATCTTCCCACATTCATTTCTAAATGAAAAATAGATGTAGTAAACCACCAGGTTGTTAATGTTTGGTCTTCGCCTACTGAGAGGTGTAACATCATTTAAAAAACCCTTATGTTTCCTTATTCATGCCTGGCCACCAAAACATTTGTCTTAGGTCACGATATGTTTTGGTCAAACATAGGTATACCACCCACTTTTATTCATGAAATTCCAGAATTATCTCCTCAAACATGCTTCTAATGATGGAGTATGTTTTCACATATCCCCCATAAATACTCTTATTTTATTAAATAATGATATACATTTATCTGTCATTATTCCCTACCATGTACACTCATTACCATACCAATATTTCATAAGAATCCTTTCCTATATCTTTATTCAAGCTTATTTTTTATCATATTCCTTCTTTTTCTAAATATAAATGTGTTTAAATACCCTTCCATGTACCTATTACTTTTCACTTGATGTAAAAATTATTTGATACCCATTTCTATCTCATCAACCCATTTTATGAATTTTTATGTTATGTCATCATGATTCCAAATTTTCACAGCGATTTTACATGCCAAACGAATTGTGTAGTGAATTTCGTACCCATTTCCTATCAATTTTGTTCACTTATATGCACATATAAATTTTTATTGGGTACTTAAATGTATTTTTTATACACTCCCTGATAATGTAATAAATTATCATGATGAATGAATAAATTTCTTATGAACTATATGGCCCACTTGATAATGGAGATGAAATGAAAGTGATGGGTCCTCCTAGAATTATATATCACTCTAATTCATTGGGTAATGTTTAGTGTTATGATATGTCATGTTGGTAAATGGATGTACCTGATTTCTTTATGGGAATTTTTACACTATGATTTCATGGTGGTTTATCCTTGAACTCTTTTTATGATGTAGTGTTTTATGTTGTGTTCAAATTTCATGTGTTATGATTATAATGCTATATCATGATTTATTATTCATGTTAATTTATGTCTTATTTATATGATTTTTCTATAATTTATAGTTATCATCATGTTATTCCATGTGTATTCCATTATTGGGCTTTATGGATCACCCATTTCTCATGTATTTCCCCAGGTTATACAATGATGTTTTATGCTCAGTGATGTTAATGATGTTTTCAATAAAGATGTTCTAATACATGTATAATGTTGTATCGTAATGTACCTAATTCCATAATACACTAGACTTATTGATCATTCATTTTGTTTCAAGTGTAATTTTATGCAATTAAATCATGTATTAATGTGTAATAAAGACAAAGGTTGTTATGCATAAGATCCCCTCAACATGTAAAAAATACCATCAATACATGGAAAAGGATATTAGTTCTTGACTAATATCATATCCAAAAAACTGTAATCAACACATAAGTACAATGTCTTATCATCCTTCTTTGCAATCAATATTCGACAACCCCAAGGTGATTTACTCAGTAAGATAGATCCCTTATCCTCTAACTCCTTCATCAGAGTTATGAGCACTTGAAGTGATGTCAGTTCCATTATGTATGGTGGAATAGAAACTATCTCTTCCCCCAACAGGATATCAATTTAAAATTTCACATCTCTCTTTGGTGGAAGCTCTGAGAAGTATTAAGGAAACACATCATGAAACTGGTTCAATATAGATGTAAATATATCCTTATTTACGCCCCCATCATCCAGAAATAGACTGGAATCATGGGTGTTGAACTCCCCCAGTTTTTGAAATAGCCCTTCACGACCCACCTTTTTTCACCATTCACCATGGTGAATGTAATTTTTACCCTCTGGAGAAGTAAAATTCACTCTCCTACAGTAAAAATATATATGGGATCAGTATGTTACTAGTAATTCCATACCAAAATTTAGGTGAAATCCATATATTTCATGAATGTAAAACACCCAATGAAAATTATACTCTTCGATATCCAGAGTAATCCCTTTTCACAAATAGATGTTTGTAGGTCATACCCACAATGGTGCATCTATCATCGACATTCCACTCCTCAAATCCACTTTTAGGCTCTAACCATTAACAATTTGTTCATAAATAAAATAATGAGATGAAACATTATAAAAATAAGACATTATCAACCATAGAAGCTACATTAATAATACCCTTTATTGCTGATGGTCTAGCCTCTCTATCCATAAGTGTAATCTGATTGGTATTTAACTATCCCAGCCATCTTCCTTGAGATTCACTATGAGCTACCTGAGTTGCAACACCCTACACATATAGGAACTCTTTCCAAGAATTACCTAATCCCCTTCATATACCTCCACAACTAGTAGAACTATAACTACCAGACTGCTATAGTGTATCATACCACATTACATTACAATAGTTCTATATAGACCCTCTATCACTACCCATCTGTCATGGGTTCCTATAAAACCTATATAGATGTCCAATCATGTCAGAAGGTGTACAGTCTATAGGTGGTCGGGAACAATGACTATGATAGTGGGTCGACCAACAACACTAGTGATAGATCACATGAGAAAGGAATATTGGGACAAACCCTTCCCCCTATTTATTCTTCTTACTATCACCCCGACAAAAATTCTCATAGAGACACTTCCTACTATCTGAATATGTTCTTATTAATCATCCAGTAGAAACCAAATATCCTACAATAGAATCCTCTTTTAATTTCCCCTTATCATTGATATCCTGATCCACTCTTTAAGAAATATATTTTAACCAAAAGTGGTTTGCGTACGGCATAATCTCTCATTTAGACTGTGAGATACTGATCTTTCATTATGGAAAATTTTTATTACGATTTTTTTAAACACTCAACGATTATTAATAAAGAGTCTCTTGAGTTCTTGAGGAGTTATGGAAGTGTTCTGGGGGTGTAGGACACAAAAAGAGGAAAAGTGACCAAAAATTGTATAGTTCCTAGTTGGCGCTTGATTAGCCTAAAATGTGCACCATGCCTTGGAAGCTATGTGACTTGGTGACCATTTCATAAATAGGGCTACCATATAGTTACAAAATGGTTTTAAAAATTCGTATGGTTATCTTGGGGTAACAGTGTGATCCAACTTCCCTTAGACAGTAGATTTCTCATGGTTTGTGCTTGGTTTGGAAAACCGTGTGAGTTAACCATTCAACCAATCAAAAAGGTAAAAAATTCATAGTTTTTTATTATCAATATTTTTGGATCGAAACCTGATTTATCCTCTCATTCAACCCCTCTAACCTAGGTGATGAAGCAACTACCCTCTCCCCATTTATGGTTGGTTGTCCTTCGATTAATAGGTGCTTCATGTACATTTTCATGAGTATAACTCTCCTTTTTTCTGAATTTTTCGGATTAGGGTTAGCAGAAACCATGAAAATCCTCTAAATCCCCAAAACATTCACATTTATAGAGGATATTAGGTTAGATATTTATCAGGGGTTTGATTTCAGAAAAAATGTGTATATTTATAAATCATCAAACAATGTTCATGATGTAGGTGGTCATTATGTGTTTTCCCCTAGTCATGATGTTCTATATGTGTATGTGGTTGTTCCATTATGTTTCCTTGATTCCCCTCTTTATCATTGGTTATATAAAGTGTATTGGACACCGATTGAGGTGTGAAACCCTTAATAAACCCCATTGGGATTGTTGGGGATGTTAGACCAAACCTAAAAATAACCATGGGGTGTTATGAATCCTTGAAACGATGAAATGACATCGGGAATGATGAAATAAGGGAGTTGTGAGCGTGATGGGTTGTAAACTAGAATCTGGTATATGGGATGTATTCAAGGGTAAATTTATTTTTTTATACATTTCAACTGTAAAGTGCACAAGGGACCTTTAAATGGTTTTAATGTTTTTTTGGGTGTTTACCCAGCTGTGGTTTTCAATTATGAAATTGATGTTTGGAAGTGATGATGGTTTTAAAAGGTGGTGTTGGCAATGAATGGTTTTAAAAAGGGTTTTATTAATTTATTTCTAATTATGATTTGATATAGGGGTGTGAACCCATACTTGTGAAAACTATAAATGATGTTTTTGAATGGTTGAAAATGGAAATGAATGACTCAAGGCTTGTTTTTTTTTCAAAGAGGAACAACAATGTTATAATGGGTGGATTCAAGGTGATTTTTAGTGAATAATTTTAATTGTTCTTTTTACCAAGATGTTTTTTAATGTTTTTTGGGACCGTAGTCATTTAATTGATACACGGGTTAGTGAGGGAAATACCATATTGTTCGTGTCAGCATGATTATGAAGTGAACTAAAATATGAATATTATTTGTTGATAATCACATTGGGGGTGTTCATCAGATTGTAAAAAGGGACAAATGAAATAAAGTGAATTAATGAATATGATAACTAGGATAAGGTGTGATAATTGGGAAATGGTTGAATGGATTATGCTAAGTAAATGACAAGTGTACCAACATGATAAAGCATAAGGAGGATTTATGTGTTAAATGAAATGTGCAATGTGAATGTAATATGTATTGATTTCTTATGGAAAATAAAATGGTTTATGCGGTAATTGGAAAAATATTTGGTTTGGATGTTTGGATGAGGATCTATGCTTCTGAATTATTGGTCATGGTGTGGGTTGGGATGTCGGACTGAGGTTCTATGCACCCCAAACTTATTGAAAAATCTTGATTACAGGAATGAGTTTCCCAAGATGCTGGTAAATTGTGAATGAAATAGAAACATTCACATTGCTCTATAGTGTGTGGTATTGGATTAGGTTCTACACCCATAGATCAAGTTAGACTATAGTTCTATACACCAACCCATAATGCAGAGGTTAGGGAAGTGGACAATTCTATATTACCCTAACAGTTTCATTCCACCATGACTGAGGCATCGAGGTGAGGATAATTTATTTGTTGTGATGTGTTTACCCCTAATGAGATAAGTACTTGATTTATTCCCTTATGCATGGTAATTTATTGGTATAGGCTATAGTGTAAAAGATGTGACACTTAAACAATGTAAAATGAGATGAAGATCAATTTAGTAATTATGATAGCCTTAGTGATAAAATAGAAATAAGGATTAAAATGGATTAAATAAATATTATAGAAAATGGGTTTGTGGTGAGTTGTGATTAGTTCAATTCCTCATGGTTAATATGTGTGTGGCATCCTATTCCCTTGAATTATACCCCAATGTGACCTGATTTAGTTGTTGTTTGTTGAATATTGAGAATTTAATTGGTAAAATGAATATTAGATAACTGCCAAATTGTTTTTCCTATTTCCTAGATTATTTATTGCACTTATTATGTAACAACACATTTTACAGACTAGATATTACTTTAGAGACCATTGGTGGTGACCTACTGGGTTGTACTCACACCTTTCTCAGGCCTCCACGGAACTTGGGTACTCTAGAAGATGTATAGAGACCCTCACTTTAAAAACATTGAAATTACATAAATTTGGAAGAATACTTAAAAATTATAAAAATAGACACTCAAATACTGTAGTTGGTATTGTACCTTTGGGAACACAGAAACAGAAAAAAACTGGTACATTTGTGAGCTAAATCATCTCCCACTATGTGCTTATCAACTAGAAACCATCTTAGACATATCAAACATAGTACATATAATCATTACATGGTGGAAAGGAAACATAAAAGGAGTGAGATAAAATTATCAATAAAGGTAAACAATGGATAAATGTAACATACACATGATCCTAAGCATATGGGAATGGGATCATGAAAATAGAACATTATACCTTATATATATAAGATCATAACTGAGATCATGGAATAAATATTGGCAGTTCATAAGATATGAATCATAATGATATATAGAGAATAATCCATGAATGTATAATGTAGGAATAAAAAATAGAATTATGGAAAACACATAAGCATATAATGATTTCTATAGTAGTAAATAGATAACTTCCAAGGACCTATTAGTGGAAAAATTCCTTTACTAAACTGGGTAACCCCTATTCCATCCATGTATTACTGATCCAAGAGACCCTCATTCAAGTCCTATATTACAAAACATAGTGACCCTCATTCCAGCCATGTATTTCTGAACACAGTAACCCACGTTCTAACCTGGTATTGTTGACCTCAGTAACCGTCATTCAAGCCCTATATTACTGAACTGAGTAACCATCATTCCATCCATGTATTGTCTCATGAGATATAAATATTTTCCCACTGCATTTGAGGGATATATAGGTCCCACTCATCACATAATGAAATTATAAATACATGTTCCATAATATCCTAAAGGAATATATCATATACTATGAAATAAAATGTGTATCATAAACATGTAAACATATCATAACCTATAGAAAGAGACAGGTCTCATAATAATTTCATCATAACCCTTGAAAAAAACAAGTTTTCAAAAGAATAAAATCCATGAATGATAAATGATCATCATAAAAATAATTTCATCAGAAATGGATGTTATCTTAGATAATAAATAGTTTTGAAAGATCTTTTATAAACATTTCATGAGGAAAATATCATTTTTTGTTTGAAAAAGTATTTTTTTTAATTCATAAGATCTTTTAAAATTAATTTTTATATAAAATTTCTTTTAAGCATAAAAATATATTTGAAATAAATTTGAAAACATTTTTCCTTGACAGACTTTTAATTAATATTAAAAACATTTTGGTATCCTTTTTCTATAAAAACAATTGAAATCTTTTAAAAAAGAATTAAAATGTTTTGAAAACAATTTACTTGAAAATAATTTGAAAACATATAATCAAAGCGTGAAAACATTTTAAAAATAATTTTTCTTGGGAACTTATAATAGAATCTTAAAAACGTTTTGAAAACTATTTCATTGAAAGCACTTTGAAAACATGTAAATTTGACGTGAAACCATTTTGAAAATAATTTTCCACGAAAATAGAAAAAATTTGTTTAAAACCCATTTGAAAACAATTATTCATGAAAATTTATTTTCAAAAAATTCTTAAATATCATCCTTTTTAACAATTCAAAGAGAAATTCTATGAAATGACAATGGGTAAATTGGTACATGTCATATGAGGTCCAAAGAACATTCCTTTTTCTTGGAAAAATGATAGAAAAGTTCCTTGTTTGGAAACAGATAAGAATATTTCCATGAAGATATTGGTAAATGATAAAAGGGTAACAAATTAATTTATATATTATTGGGGAATGCAATAATATTCTAGAAAACTATTTTTAGAAAACATAGATTTTTGACAGAAGAGATGGTAATGTCGGGAATTACTAAAAACAATTTCATAACTATCTTATTAACCCAAGCATACAAAATGGTATCAATACATGAGTATATCAATAAATAATATAGGATAATTAAACTAATTAATATTATATATATTTGTAAAATAGTATTTCATAAATGGAATCACCAATATAAACAATCTCAAAAAGCAATGTGATTGTCTCAATAAACACTTTTAACTTGGTATTTAGGGACCATGCTCTCAATGTAAGGAAAAGAAATTAAATTAAGCATATAATATCATGATAATATTTAGATTCATGATATTTCTTGTAAAATGTATGTATATTCCTCCTGAAAATGATCATTGGAGCATAACAAAACATGAGACTTGAAGAAGGTAAATTGAGACAAAACATTTTTACCAATTTGGTAAATTTTGAAACTTAAACCCCATATAAAATGGATCATCAAGTGATAATTTTAATTCTGAAAATTTATGTACAAGATACATAGGATAAAATCACACATAGAACATACACCACATAAAAATAATGAGTGGTGAACGTAGCTTGTATCTCAGATAAATTAAAAGTGAGATGAAATCCCTATACCTTGTGTATTGAATTTCTCTGTACTCATACACGATTCTAGTACAATAAATATAATTTTATTATAAATATTATACTGAAGCATAATTTTAAACATAATATAATATTTAGTTTAATAATAACCATATATTACCCTCTTGTTAATGATCCTATGTTAATGTTTATCATCGAGTAAAATCCACATTGTTCTTCATATATGTCTTAATTTGTTACATATTTGGTCATTATACTTATATCATGATTCCAAAATGTAAAACATGATATAATTATTATGTATATATAGTTTATGTGTATAATGAGAATCTATAGAATACATGATTATGAAATAAAATACACTGTTCATGGAGACGGTAAGTCGTACGTACGCTTGAACGATGTTTTAATTTTTATTGATGTATTGAATGATAATATGTAAATGATATATATATATATATATATAATTATTACAGTAGCCTGAATATATCATATATATAATATAATTTTATTAAACCCATCCTTAATATATTCCATGTGGTGTGCGAATAAATCACATCTCTTTAATGTGCGGTAGTCCACACTTACACAAACGAGATTATCATTTTAACCCAAAGTGAAGAATAAATATTTTTTAAAAATGTAATAAAAAATATTAAATACATAGAAAATAAAATATACAGAATATATAATTATACTTTCTTTCATAATATCCACCTTGAATGGGGGTGAATGGGAAAGTAACAATCATTATTTTGTGAGGTAGTAGTTCTCCATACACAAAAATAGTATGTTCATCATCCATTAGATAAAGGTGTGTGTATTTTTAAGTAATAAACCTTGAATAACAACACCTCTTAATCTGGTAACTTCTTGAATAACAACACCTCTTGAATAACAACACCTCTTGAATAAAAAACCTTGAATAAAGTGATTTTAATGTTAGATAATGAATAAATAGAAAGTATCATGAGAGAAGACGACACATCTTAATCTGGTAACTTCTTTTCATTTATACCGAAAGGCTTCCTTTAGAAGATTTATAACCAATGGGAGGATTCAAGGCATATTTTAGGAATTTTGGGAGGCTAATTAGGAATATCTTGGATTAAAATAAATGGTTTTAGAGGTTCAAGGTATAAGACCCCAGCCTTAATCCTTACATAATCTTGAGTTATTACAAGATTACACATTGGGGATCTTTTCAGGTTTAGAGTTTTAGAGAATTAGATCATAAAAAATTCATTACATTCCACATTTAAACAAAGTGGTTACATAAAAGATAGTATTCATTTTTCCCACCAATAGAAACATATTTGAAATTAATCATGGATTCTTTCTTGACACTTCCTTGACACTATCATCATATCATGTACCTTTCCCTTGACCTGTGAAAAAACATTTCAAAAACTTGGGATGAGCATAAAAAGCTCAGTAAGGGATATAAAAATATGGAAAGGAAACATGAGTACATGTATACATAAGAATCAAAGAAATCATACTTTACCCATAAAACATAATCACTTTAACATTCCTCATCAAATCATGAATAAATCATAGAAATCATAAGACATAAAGGTAACTTGAGGCATTCATAACATTCTTACGTAGGGAGTAACCCTCATGGTTATGTTTGGAATACCCATCACAGTATATTCCCTAAATCACTTCGGAGAAACCTTAACGTTTAACTCCTTTGCGTTACCCAATGCATTGGAGAGCTTTATCGGGCTCACCCACCCTTAGTTTATCACGGAACCACCAATCTTCATAACAATGCCCAAGAACCATAACATAATCGTATCACATAAAACATGCATAAAGGAAACATAAAAGTTCCACATTTTAATCACAAGATATAAATACAACACATTCATATAATAAAAACACTATGAAAACCATTTTATATACCAAAATAAATAAAAATTAAAACATGGTATTTATTTTTCATTTTAAAAAAAAATTATGGCTTGTAGAGGAATCCAAAACTCAAATAATGGTCACGGCGGCGGAGAAGTCGTTGTCGCCGCATACGTACGACAAAAAAAAACATTCCCTTTTGTCATTTAGTAAATGCTTCGTATAAAGAAGATTCCTTTTGAATAAACGTAAAAGTCAAAAAGGTTTATACATCGTATAAAATAAAGTAGTGTATAAAACAAAATATGCCTCAAAGAAAGGAGATTCAGACAAAGTCCCATACAAAGACAGTATCCTTGGATTAAGGATAAATCAATTACATAATTATGTGTGACAAAAGAATACACCAAATATAAGTGGATATTAAGTGTAAAACAATCAGGGGTCATTCACACATATTCATAGAACTACATATTAAAGGAGTATAAGTTTATCCCAAAGAATAAAAATTGGGTTAAGAAGTTCCCCTGCAAAAATTTGACAGCCTAACAGCATCACTTCAAAATTCCGAAAATGAGTTGATGAGAGATAAAAAGGTATCTCAGCACTTGGACATAAAATTTACAGAAATAAGGATATATAAGAATATATCCCAACATAATAATATGTAATTTAAAATACATAACAAAATATGTCTTTTTAAAGAAGAGGAGGGTGAAAGGTCCCCTTACCGATTTGGGTAACTTTCGAAACGTACACCCCATTGAAGAAGGGTCATACAATGAAGATGTAAATACCTATAAATGAAATTATATTACAAAAAGAGTATAATAATGGGAATTACATACACCACTCAAAGGAAATGGTGGCAAATGTAGCATAAATCTCATGGGAATAAAAGTGAGATGAAAAATCCCTTACGAAAACTCGGCAGCCTAACGACGCCACTTAAAACATCCAAAAATGGATTGATGAGATCAAATAAGGTCTCTCATCATATTAACATAAAATTTAAAGTAATAGGAATATAAAAGAAAATCACCTAACATAACAAATAGTATCTTAAAATAAGTGACATAAAGGAGATTACTTAAAAAGAAAGAGAGAGGTTGGATCTCTTACGAAAATTTGGCAGCCTAACGGTGCCACTCAAAACTTCCAAAATGGATCGATGAGAGAAAATAGGGTCTCTCATCATATGAACATAAAAATTATAGTAAGAGTAATATAAAACAACATCCCAATCATAATAAATATGAGCTTAAAAGGAATGACATAAAAGAGTGTACTTTAAAAGAAAGAGAGGGGTAGGATCCCTTACGAAAATTCGGCAGCCTCACAGCGCTACTTAAAAATTATAAAAATGAATTGACGAGAGTAAGAGGGGGTATATCATAATATGAAAATACAAATTACATTATGGTGAAAATAAAATAACATCCTTCAATATAAGAACATGGAGCATAAATGAAATGACATAAAAGAGGGTACTTGAAAAGAAAGAGAGAGGTCAGATCCCTTACCTCAAGTCCGACTTGTCTTGTTCGTTTCATTATATTCCTGAATAATAAACTTTTTTCAATTTATAATTTCTTAAGGATCTCATTTAAATTTTATTATTCAATTCATCTCACATATTATTAGTTAATTATGTGAGTTCATATCAAATGTTTTTGTCGATGTTAGGTACTTGAGTCAAAAATGAACTTGTTTGAAAAGAATCATCCATGTAGTTATAAGTACATCATCTACAGAATAGTATTAATGATTTAAATATCATATATATCCATTATATATTCAATTTATACTATTCCATAACATTTTGAGAAAAAAAGAAATGAACTGCACCGTTCATGGAGACGGTAGGCTGTACGTACGCATGAACGCTACTTTCATTTCTTTGTCATATTAATGGAATTAAAAATAATTGAGATATATATATATATATATATTATAATTCCAGTATAATAAATATTCTATATATTCCATATAATTTCATTGATTTCATTCTTTATACATTCCATGTATTTCATGAATGAGTCACATCACTTGAGGGGGCGGTAGTCCGCACTTCCTCATATGAAATTATCTCATTTGAACAACATTAAAAGAATAAAGGTATGATTTAAATATAAAATACAGAATCATATATAAAACAGAAATACCATGTATATCATATATAAAATTCAGTGACATCATAATGGCCACCTTTAAAGGTGTTAAAAGAATATTGAACAATCATCGTTTCGTGAGGCAGTAATTCACCATCCACAGAAACAGTATGTTCTTTAACCATTAGACGGATGTGTGTGTAAGTTTAGCTCTAATAAATCTTATAACAACATCCTAGTATATTTACTATAATGGTGTTGTTACAAAATAATGGAATAAAAAGAGTTTAGGGTGTAGTAGAAGCAAAATAAAACAAAAGAACATAAGAGAAGATATTACCTTTAAATTGGGTAACACCCTTTGGTTTGAACAAAAAGGGTTCCTTGAAGAGCTTTCTACCTAAGGTGAGGATTCAATGATGAGTAGAGGGATGTGGAGAGATGAAATGGGCTGGGTTTGGCCGAGACAAAGGCTTTTCAGGAGTGGGTAAGGTGGTAGAGGTGGGGTCCTTTTATAAGAGAAGAGGATGGGCACTTTTGGAAAGTTATAAAATTTTACTTTATTATAAAATGATTTTCGGATTTTAAAGGTGCTACATTGATGTATTTCTAGGATAATGTGATAATATTTCGAAATACACCCATAAAATAGGTTTTTTACATATTTAGGTCTTATATTTTACATTATCTTTTCATTTTATTTAAATCGTTAAATAATGAGGTAATCGTTGCATCATCCTGATGTCATAAATACTTTAATTTATTTAATGTCTAAAAATTATAAAAAAATACTATTATGTAAGAAATATTTTTCTCTTTTAAATTCATATTTATAGTAAAAAATCTTACATGTATAACTGCATGTAAATTTTTTTTTAGTAAAACAATACATGTTTCTGTCATTTTTACTTTTACTTTAAATAAAAGGAATTAATGTCATTATATTACCCCAGTGGCTCCATGGGGTCCCAAAAATAGACCCATGGGTTGAATTCGTTGGCCATGACTCATCCAATAGGGTTAGGACAAGCTTCATGATATTTTCATTTTATTATAATATCATTTTTTCATTAAATCACACTAATTACCTTTAATCGTGATTAATAAAACATAAAAGTTACTTTTCATCAAAAATGATATTCATCCCGTTGAACCAAATTTTACTTAATAATGAAAATAATTTATATTTTATTTTTTAAATTAAAATCATAGAAGTAGTAAAGTTCCATTTAAACAAAAAATCAGTTTTTGTAACTAGCACTTTGTGGTTTCACTATTCATCAAAAATTAAGGTTTTTCAGAAAAATATCAAAAAAATCACCCTAAGATATATTTGATATTATGAATTCAAAAATGATGTCTATTTTACCAAATTCATAACATATAAGTTCCATTAATTAATTTTATAATTAAATCCCATTGTCAAATCAAATAGCATCTTTTTAAGAAACAATATCTATCAAAAGATGGACACTCGTTTATGTCCAATCTCAAAGTGATATTAATTCCAATGACCACCGTTGGATTAAATTGTAAAAATATATTCTAAATTTAATTTAAAACTAATTAAAAAGATAATATAACTATATAAATAAATTAGATTAAAAAGTGGTTTTGAATTAAAATTCAACATTTTTCACTATTCATTAAAAAATGAAAATTATCAGAAAAATACCAGAAATTTATCCAAAGTAAATTTCAATGTCCCAATCATAAAGAATAAGTTTATTTTGACAAATATAGATTATTAAATTATCAAAATATTGATTTAAAAATGGTTCACCATCAAAAGGTGGTAAAAAAATCTTTTAAAAATATTAGAGTTTTTATTCTTAAAATTGGATTCATTCGGATTTTAAGACTCTAAAATTTATTGGATAAATGTAAAAAAAATTAACAAACATATGTAATCATTTTTTACTTATTTCTGTTCATTCCCTCCATTACAACGGCTAGGCATTAACTATTATAATATTATTATATTATTAATGTTCAACGTAAGATATAAAAGAAACTCGTTGTTGCGTATTGGGTATTCCATCGAGCATAGCGTTCCCTTTAAAGTAGTATTAAAATTTTATTCAAAAATATTGATAAACATTAGAATCTAATATTATTTATTTACCTGGGATGTTACATCCTTCCCCCCCTTTTGAGAATTTCATCCTCGCAATTTCAAAATTGGGCCTGGAATCTCCATTGAATGTCCCACATCAGAACATGAGTCAGTAAAACTATCACTTAAAAAGAATGGGAGAGAAGTAAAAAGGTCACACGATTTAAACCATACAAGGATTCCAAGTATGAAAATATGGATATGGAGGAAAAAAAGGGTCATGTTCTGATGGAGAGTGATAGTAAACATGTCTAGGAGAAAGTTAACCACAAGAAAATCACAAGCTTGTGATGGGTTAAACAGTATTTGATTCCTCAGTAGGAAAAGTTAACAGACAACAATTTTGTTTTAAGTTACTATTAATTGAGGAATTTATTTTTGAGCTTAACTAAATCATAATGAAACATACTTACATGTCACGTAGACTTTCATCTTTTACTAGATTCCTTAATCAAACTCATATTTTCTCCAAAAGATGAGTATTTAGGAAGACTTGTTCGCATTAAGAGTACTATAATCAACATCTTGAGAATCACATAATCCAAAAAATAGAACTATATATTTCCCATGTCTTCAGATATCAACCAAAACAAAACCAAAATGTTTAGTACGAGATCAGATAATACCAAAATGGATATTTTTTTTACAAAAAAAAACTACTCCTAATCTCCAAAAAATTTCAAACAAAACCCAAAGTTCAACAAAGACCATTTAATAGACATATATCCATAGAATTCTTCAAAGTAAAACAAACTAAGACTGAAACCCAAATATCTGAAGGATTTAATCACATAGTCTCCTAAGATAAATCTTAACATTTTTCTCCAAAATAACATTAGTTACTCTTACAGTCTCATACTGAAAAGTAATTAACCTAATCACATATCCTCCATTATAGGCTAATCATTTCCATTGATAACCCAAAATCAACTTAATCTTAAATCATAAAATCATATACCTAAATACAATCATTAAAACTGACCAGGGACTTCACATAGTCCAGTGGTAGGTGATAAATACCAGTTTCACTTTAGTTGTGGGTTCAGTTCCCACAACTTCATCTGACGCGACAGGTTGTCACACGGTCTTCGTGTTGTACTTTTTCCAAAACTATATAATTCTTAAAACATTCCCCAAAACGAGATAAAATCTTTAAAAATAATCATAACATATTTTAACCTCAATTTTATCTCATGCCTTTCATTTTCCATCATAACATATAGTAACCAATAATTACCTCAAAAGTAACAAACATATAAACCCTAATGGTTACCTTTATAATTATCACATGAACTTCCACATCGAGTTGGTTCTCTCGTACAAGAGGCATTAGAGAACTCACAAAGGTTCAAGTGGATGATCATGACTCCTGATAGTTGGTTTAGAATAACCACGAGATTTCTCCTTGAATCCCCCATTTCCTCCAGTCTCTTAATCAGAGAACCACCACAGTTTCCTTCAAACCCATTGTCAATTTGGTGCCTGCTAGATCAATCCATTTACTAAAACCAAAAAGGTCAGTGTGAGTATATCATTAAAATCATCATATAATAAAGAGGAATATAAACACCAAGATATACTTATCCAAGTTATCTCAAACTAATTCTAACTTTCCTAGAAAACAATGACTCCATCTAATATACTAACCATTGTGGTTATACACAACTTTTCACTTTTTCATAAACAACACTCTAACCTCTAAAGTTATCTAAACCGAACTCTTATACCATATATAAGGCCCCATCCATAAACCTTACATAATCTTGAGTTATTACAAGATTACACATTGGGAATCTTTTCATGTTTAGAGTTTTATAGAATTAGATCATAAAACATGCATTACATTCTACATTTAAACAAAGTGGTTACATAAAAGATAGTATTCATTTTTCACACCAACGGAAACATATTTAAAATAAAACATGGATTCTTTCATGACACTTCCTTGAAACTATCATCATATCGTGTACCTTTCCCTTGACCTGTGAAAAAACATTTCAAAAACATGGGATGAGCATAAAAAGCTCAGTAAGGGATATAAAAATATGGAAAGGAAACATGAGTACGTGTATACATAAGAATCAATGAAATCATCCTTTACCCATAAAACATAAGCACATTAACATAACTCATCAAATCATCACTAAATCATAGAAATTATAAGACATAAAGGTAACTTGAGGCATTCATAACATTCTTACGTAGGGTGTAACCCTCATGGTTACGTTTGGAATACCCATCATAGTATATTCCCTAAATATCTTCGTAGAAACCTTAATGTTTAACTCCTTCGTGTTACCCAATGCATTGGAGAGATATACCGAGATCACTGGTCCTTAGTTTATCACTGAAACACCTGTCTTCATAACAAGTCCCAAGAACCATAACATAATCGTATCACATAAAACATGCATAAAGGAAACAAAACATTTCCACATTTCAATAACAAGATATCAATACAACACATTGATAAAATAAAAAAATTATGGAAACCATTTTCAATACCAAAATAAATGAAAAGTAAAACATGGTATTTATTTTTCATTTTTAAAAAAAGTTATGGCTTGTAGAGGAAGCGAAACTCAAATAATTGTCACGGCGGCGGAAAAGTCGTTGTCGCCGTATACGTACGAAAAAAAAAACATTCCATTTTGTCGTTTAGTAAACGCTTCGTATAAAAAAGATTGATTTTGAATATACATAAAATTAAAAGGGGTTTATACACCGTATAAAATAAAGTAGTGTATAAAATAAAATATGCCTTAATGAAAGGAGATTGAGACGAAGTCCCATACAAAGACAGTATCCTTGGATTAAGGATAAATCAATTACATAATTATGCGTGAAAAATGAATACACCAAATATAAGTGGATATTAAGTTTAAAAAAATCAGAGGTCATTCACACATATTCATATAACGACATATTCAAGTAGTACAAGTTTATCCCAAAGAATGAAAATTGGGTTAAGATGCTCCCTTGCAATAATTTGACAGCCTAACGATGTCACTTCAAAATTCAGAAAATGAGTTGATGATAGATAAAAAGGTATCTCATCACTTGGACATAAAATTTACAGCAATAAAGATATATAAGAACATATCCCAACATAATAATATGTAATTTAAAACACATAACAAAATATGTCTTTTTAAAGAAGAGGAGGGTGAAAGGTCCCCTTACCGATTTGGGTAACTTTCGAAACATACACCCCATTGAAGAGGGGTCATACAATGAAGATGTAAATACCCATAAATGAAATTATATTACACAAAGAGTATAATAATGTGCAGTACATACACCACTCAATGTAAATGGGGGAAAATGTAGCATAAATCTCACGGGAATAAAAGTGAGATGAAAAATCCCATACGAAAACTCGGCAGCCTAATAACGCCACTTAAAACATCCAAAAAATGGATTGATGAGATCAAATAGGGTCTCTCATCATATTAACATAAAATGTACAGAAAGAGTAATATTAAATAACATCCCCAAACATAACAAATAATATCTTAAAATAAGTGACATAAATGAGAGTACTTAAAAAGAAAGAGAGGTTGGATCTCTTACGAAAATTCGACAGCCTAACGGCCCCACTCAAAACTTCCTAAATGGATTGATGAGACAAAATAGGGTCTCTCATAATATGAACATAAAAATTACAGTAATATTAATATAAAATAACATCCCAATCATAAGAAATCTGAGCTTAAAAGGAATTACATAAAAGAGTTTACTTTAAAAGAAAGAGAGGGGTAGGATCCCTTACGAAAATTCGGCAGCCTCACGGTGCTACTAAAAAATTCTAAAAATTAATTGATGAGAGTAAGAGGGGGTATATAATCATATGAAAATAAAAATTATAGTATGGTTAATATAAAATGACATCCTCCAACATAATAACATGGAGCCTAAACGAAATGACATAAAAGAGGGTACTTGAAAAGAAAGAGAGAGGTCGGATCCCTTACCTCAAGTCTGACTTGTCTTGTTCGTTTCTTTAAATTAATGAATAATAAACTTTTTTCAATTTATAATTTCTTAAGGACCTTCTTTAATGTTTATTATTCAACTCATATCACATATTATTAGTTAATTATGTCAGTTCATATCAAATGATTTTGTTGATGTTTGGTACATGAGTCAAAAATGAACTTGTTTGAAAAGAATCGTCCATGTAGTTATATGTACATCATCTACAGAATAGTATTAATGATTTAAATATCATATATATCCAGTAAATATTCATTTTATACTATTCCATAACATATGGAGATAAAAATAAATGAAATTCACCGTTCATGGAGACGGTAGGCCGTACGTACGCATGAAAGCTACTTTCATTTCTTTGTCATATTAATGTAATTAAAAATAATTGAGAGAGAAATATATATATATTATAATTACAGTATAATATATATGTTATATAGGTCACATAAGTTTATTAATTTCATCATTTATACATTCCATGTATTGAATGAACGAGTCACATCACTTGAGGGGGCGGTAGTCCGCACTTCCTCATATGAAATTATTGCATTTGAACAACATGAAAAGAATAAAGGTATGGTTTAAATATAAAATAAAGAAGAATATATAAAAAATAAATACCATATATATCATATATAAAATGCAGTTACATCATAATGGCCACCATTAAATGTGTTAAAAGAATATTGAACAATCATCGTTTCGTGAGGCAGTAATTCTCCATCCACAGAAACAATATGTTCTTTAACCATTAGACGGATGTGTGTGTATGTGTAGCTCAAATACTTCTTCTAGAAACATCCTAGTATATTAACTATACTGGTGGTGTTACAAAATAATGTAATAAAAAGAGTTTAGGGGGTTGTAGAAGGAAAATAAAACAAAAGAACATAAGAGAAGACATTACCTTTAAATCGGGTAACTCCCTTTGGTTTGAACCAAAAGGGTTCCTTAAATAGATTTATTTCTAAGGTGAGGCTTCAATGAGGAAGAGAGGGATGTGGAGAGATGAAATGGGCAGGTTTTGGATTATCCAAATTCTTGAGAGGTGTGGGTAAGGTGGTAGAGGTGGGGGCCTTTTATAAGAGAAGAGGAGGGGCACTCTTGGAAAGTTATAAAATATTACTTTATTATAAAATGAATTTCGAATTTTAAAGGTCCCACATTAATGTATTTAGAGGATAAGGGGATAAGAGTTCGAAATCCACCCATACAAAAGGGTATTGACATGTTTAGGTCTTAGATGTTAGATTATCATTTCATTATATTTAAATCATTAAATAATGAGGTAATCGCTGCATCATGACGATCTCATAAATAATTTAATTTATTTAATGTCTAAAAATTATAAAAAAATACTATGATGTATGAAATATTTTTAGATTTCCAATGAATATTTATATTAAAAAAATGGGACTTGTATAACCCCATGTAAAAATTGTTTTAGTAAAACAATACATGTTTGTGTCATTTTTACTTTTACTTTAAATAAAAGGAATTAATATCATTATCATACCCAAGTGGCTCCATGGGGTCCCAAAAATAGACCCATGGGTTTACTTGGTCGGCCATGACTCATCCAATAGGGTTAGGACAAGTGTCATGATATTTTAATTTTATTATAATATCATTTTTACCTTAAATCGCACCAATTACCTTTAATTGCGATTAATAAAACTTAAAAGTTACTTTCCATCAAAAAATATTTTCATCCAATTGAAACAAATTTTACAAAATAATGAAAATAATTTATCTTGGATTTTTGGAATTCAAATCACATAAGTGGTAACGTTCCATTTAAATGAAAAATCAGTTTTTGTAACTACCACTTTGTGGACTACCACTTTGTGGTTTCACTTTTCATCAAAAAATAAGTTTTTTCAGAAAAATACCAAAAATTCACCCTAAGATATATTTGATATTCTGAATTCAAAAATGATGTCTATTTTAAAAAATTTATAACATAGAAGTTGCATTAATTAATTTTATAATTAAATCCTGCTGTCAAATCAAATAGCGTGTTTTTAAGAAACAATATCTATCAAAAGATTGACACACATTTATATCCAATATCAAAGTGATATTAATTCCAATGACCACCATTGGATTAAATGGTAAAAATATATTATATTTTCAATTTAAAACCAATTAAAAAGATAATATAACTATATAAGAAAATTTGATTAAAATAATGTTTTGAATTAAAATACAACATTTTTCACTATTCATTAAAAAATGAAGTTTATCAGAAAAATACCATAAATTTATCCAAAGTAAATTTCAATGTCCCAATCATAAAGAATAAGTTTATTTTGAAAAATATAT
Source organism: Viscum album (assembly GCA_963277665.1). Classification (NCBI taxonomy): domain Eukaryota; kingdom Viridiplantae; phylum Streptophyta; class Magnoliopsida; order Santalales; family Viscaceae; genus Viscum; species Viscum album. The sequence continues at coordinate 144,541 of CAUJRU010001361.1, forward strand.
CTTATTAAATTGTCAAAAGATATATTTAAAAATGGTTCTCCATCAAAAGGTGGTAAAACAATCTTTTAAAAATATTAGAGTATTTATTCATAAAATTGGATTCATTTGGATTTTACGCCTCTAAAATTTATTGGATAAATGTAAAAATATTTAAAAAACATATTTAATCATTTTTTAGTTATTTATGTGCATTCCCTTCATTACAACGGCTAGACATTAACTATTATAATATTATTATATTATAAGTGTGCAACGTAAGATTTCAAAGAAACTCGTTGTTGCGTATTGGGTACGCCATCGAGAATAGAATTACCATTAAAGTAGTATTAACATTTTATTCAAAAATATTGATAAACATTATAATGTAATATTATTTATTTATCTGGGATGTTACACAAGGAATGGGTAGTGGTGGTGGACTTTTACAAGGAAAGAAAAGGACTCACAAGGAATTTTTAGAATCATGTTATATGTGTACATATTCTTACCTAAAAATTTCATAAAAATCAACCAAACTCAATTATTTAAGGATTATGGATGAAATATGGATTGATAAGGGTTTTAAAAAAGTTTCTTGTTCATCTGGGCCCTTAATATTATGGTTTTATCCATAACTAAGCTTAATTTGCCCTTAACTTGTGTGATTAATTTTAATCAAATTTACTAACCATTTAGGGAAAAAATTAACATGGTATTATTAGAGTATAAATATTAGACTGAATACAATGGTTTATTTCTGATTATTGAACTTCAAATCACAAAAGATACAAAATTATGATTAGTGCTAATCCCGAAGAAGGGAGGAAATAACGGGGTTTTAATGAAGGAAAAATGTTGAAACGATTGTTATTATTTTATATTCAGTTTCAAAGTGAAATTTATTCTAATGAATTAAATTATATTAATAGATATAATATATATCTTATTTTACCTTAAAAATATTTATAAAATCATTTATCATTAATAATTAATTACAAAAAATACAATTTTTTACAATAAAGCTGTATTTTTAACTATTCGTAAAAAAATGATGTTTCTCAGAATAATCCCAAAAATTCACCCTAGGTTAATCATGAAATTATGAATTAATTAATGGTGATTAATTTTCTAAAATTCAATATCTAAATTTTTCTATGATAACTTTCATTATTAGAATCATTTTATTCGTGAAAATAATGTTTTTAAACATAGAATGACTTTAATCAAAATCATATCTTTTATTATCAATATGTTTTATTTATATAAAATAATTATAAACAATATTCAGAAATTGGTTATTACTATTAATAAAATTATTTGTAATGGCTAGGTTATAATTATCATATTTAATTTATTAAATATATCTAAAAAGATGTTTCCTAGAAACTCAGTATTGCCTGCATCGTACTCTAAGTCAGTGTTTCTTGTAGTGATAGACATGTTGGTGTTGAGCGTTCCATAAGAAAAGTTTCTGTTAATTGTGAATTGAATGTTTGAATTTGTTTTTTAATATATATATATATATAGAACAGTTTTAATAGTCTTTTTAAATGAAAAATATTGAAATTATGAATTAATTCCAAAAAAATATTTCGCAAAATTTCATGGTGTTATATTCTACCCCCCTAAATATGAATTTCTCCCATGAAATTCATCTTGGTTATCAAAGGATTAATACTTTATAGTTTCATTCATTGAAGCCCACATCGTAAAAATAAATACTTAATCTTCCTTTATAATGGGAAATTTAGATCCATATATTTTACCAAAAGAGATATATAACATGATTTCCTCATAAAAGAACATTTTTTGTGAGTGAATATTGGACATAGAGGAGAAGGGTAAATATTTATAGGGAGTGATTCAGGTCATCAATCATAAACAAAGTGAATTATCAAAGTAAAGTTGATGTAAGAACCTCGTTTTTCACTTAGGTATGGATCCTTTAGTTTTCAGTCTATTATTTACTTTAGACCTAACATGGATCCCTATGGTGTTATAAAAGTTCTCATAGGTTTCCAATGCATGGTTGAATCCTAGAACCATTATTTATGGTAAAAATAGGATTGGGTCATTGTTTTGAGTAAATCATGATGGAATACCATGTGTAATGTTCAACAGTGCAGATTTTGCTGTTCTAGACAGAGCCACCTCTCACTATTTGTACACTACCATGCAGCCTAAACGTACAAGAACCCCTTTTTTCATGGTACCTTTGAATAGTTTGTGTACAGTTTGTCAAATCGAGTGGAAAAATCGTGCACATTCTATTTTAGAGGGAAATTTTTCCTTTTTACCCATAATGATCTAATTAAGCCACCTTCAACTCCCCCAATCTAAGGCTATGTGTGATTAACCTACATCTCCCTCAATTTAAGGATTTTTAAAGATCTAACCTTAGAATCAAATGGTATCCACCATTCGAAAACCGATTGAGCTTCTGTTTTCCATGTAGGATGTACAAATATATACTCTTATCTATGAAAAATCAATAACCCCATTTCAATCGAGAACCCAATTTCAATTTAGGGATTCAACTATCATAGGTTGATAACCACTATGATCCCAATCTTTTTTTATTAAAGGATTTCTAGTATGAAACCATAGGATCCCTTTATATTATCACAGAATGCCATGGATACACTCCTTGGATCTAGTATTGATAAGTTGGTTCCATGGGTAAAGCCTATCAGGCCCTATTTCTACATAGCATGTTTTACCTCATTCGATCACCTTTTCCTTGGTAGGAACATCATTAAGCCATTACTTGGATTAACCTCCTAATATTACATTCTTACACCATTGTAGACTACCATTATTACTGATTTTGAGACCCTTTAGGTCTACGATGCGTTGGAGACTTCATTATTAAAAATCAGAAATCATGGTTGCCTTAATACATTGTAGAACCTTCACTATTTATACTACCACGAGGTGATGTTAGTATTTATATTATTCAACAGACCTATTGATATAAAATTATTAATTACTTAATTAAATGAAAAGGTTACATGTTCAAAAACCAGTCGAGGGCTGATGTAGGTACCCGGGAATTTAGTTACATTGTACTACTTTACTTTATATATGAATTCCTGCACACTATTACATTTCCATTACAAAAGACAGATGTTATAGACACAATTAGTGGTGGGCCACTAACATTATCTCACACCCTCTCTGGGCCCCATTTGGCACATGGGAAGATCACATGGTTGTAGTGTTGACAAAGTGAAGCATACAACTTCAAAAACATGATTGCTTACTGTTATTGTAGATCTTGAGAGCAGATGACCTATCTAGAGCCCAGGATGGTTGGGATAGTGTATTGATTCCTTTATAATTTTTGGAACATGTTATGCATACTTATTTTTATCCATGTTTTTCCAGTTTTCTAGTGACATGTCATATCCTTAGTTTTTGAATGCTTTTCCATTTGTTTCAGTTATTGTTTTAGTTGTCTCTTTTATCCGTTGTGCCTTTTTTATACATATATTACATCTGATATTTACCTATGATTACTCTAATCAGTTATGATGCAGTTTGTTTATGAGGGAGTAGTCTCCTCACAGACACACCCTAGGCCCTCAATTCTAGTTGGAATCATTTGGTGTTCATGGATATGCACTTGAGGCCATGTGGCCCATCGGGCCCAGGGCACCTGTTGAGTGGCATCCGGGTTCAGGACGTCACAATGTGGTATTAGTGGTGGTTCTTTTATTTTATTATGTTACTATTTTGAGACAATAGATTTGTGATTATGAACATTTGGGACACTTTCATAAGTTTGGAATGGGTGTCATGAACGCATAATTGTGATAAAAACCATGTTTGTGAAATTATATTTATTGTTCAGATTTTTCCAATTATAGTTGATAATATTTTATCGATGGGTGACACACATAATTTTTGGTGTTGTTTATTATTAATCTATTTTGTCATTATTTCATCCATGGCCCAATGGTATAGTGGTATGGATTAATGTTACATGTAATATTATAGGCACCAAGAATTCACATGTCATGCATACTTCCATGCCATATATGTGCATTTCACTTGTTTGAAATGCTTGATAAGCTTGTGATTGTGGATTAATGCTATAATAGTTAGCTTATGATTTTATTACTCTTGGATATGACTGAGTGATATCTACTATCAATTAATGAGGTTTATGGGCCGAAATTGGCTAGGATGAGAAATTTATCGAATTGAGTCAGAATGTTATAAATAAATGGGTGACATTTCTAGTGACAGGTGTATTGGAACTTATTCACCAGTAATGACTATCCATTATAAAGTGAATCATGACATCGAAAATGAAATGGTTTCACATCCCTATCCCACTATGTTTAGTTTATTGAACGTAATGGAGTGAACCTTGAAATTAAATGTACAACAATATGAAACATATACTTGAGAACTTACTGATACCTGGCCATCTAGGATGGTTGTTTTGGTATTATACCATGGGTAATGATTTTTTTATGTTAATATTCACCTAATGATGTTATATTTTGGCTAGATCATGTTTTAATACATGTTCTTGGCTTTTGTAGACCATTTCCACCACGATGTCCTCATATCGTATGCCTGGAGGGTGGTGACGACCATGCTCCAGACATGGTGGGTCTAAAGCTTCCAGTCAAACTACTAGAAGATCCACATGATGCACTAACTGTTGTACCAAATTTTAGAACTAATTACCTTGTTCTTTATTGTTTCCTACATCTGATACTGTCTATATATTATGTTTCACTACATGCACCTACAATGGATGGTCTGAATCGTGAGTTTCAGTAGCATCATCCTCCTACCTTTTTAGGGGATAGTGGTCTATTGGAAACTAACACTTGGTTATAAGACACCCTTTATATCATTGACCACCTGAATACACCTCTAGAGTGGATGGTTATTCTTTCCACATTCATACTTTGGGATTCGACCAAGCATTTTTAGGATGAAGTTACCTAGGCCGGTCATCATTAGGGCATTTTATGGAATGATTTCTAGAATGCATTCTATGATCAATTCATTCTTCATACATTTAGTGCTGAAAATTTCAAATATTTCATGCATCTAGAGAAGGATTTTTTTCAGTAATGATTTTTTTTTCATTTCATATAGTTTAAGCACTTTTCACTGCTTTTAGAAGTGTATGAGCTTTTACATGCTAGATGATTTGAGGATGGGATCCATTATGCCATTCACAAGTAAGAAAATGTCTTTCTCCTACCTAAATTTTCAAAAATAGTTGATAAAGCTCTTATCACTAAGCACAACCTGATGGATGAAAATAGTAATGGGCATAGAGGACTAGTGTCGCTTCAGGCCAGTAGTTCTTCCTGCTTCAGGAAGCGTTATCTCGTAGTTTTTCATCAGAGCAGTGAAAACTTGAGTATCCGCATTGATAGCTCTAAAGTGTATCATTAGTGTGGGAAATTGTTAATTCGAATCCCCGGTGTGATAGAGTCCCAATATATTTCCAATCATGCAGATGTATAGGGAATATATAATTTTTCTATAGGACCTTACTAACATATTTGAGTGGAAAAGGATCTGTACCAGCTCCAGCTTCATGAGCGAGTTCTTTTACCCTGCATTTGGCAGGGATTTTGAATATAACTGATAGGTATGGTCGACGAGGAGGTCATGGCCATGGTAGCCATACCTTTGAGAACCTCCAACACCAAATAAATAAGTTATGATTGTGTTATTCTATCAACTGCACATGGTTTTGAATCAGGTTATTTGCATACACTATAACCAATACTTGAGGATCAGGCCACATGACCTTCTACAGTATTATTTACTATTATAGTAGTCTCTTATATAGTATCTACTTTATTTGATATAGGTTCTTTGAGATTTTGTATCTCTGTATCAATTGTGTAATGTCTCAGACTAGAGATACAGTACCAATATGGTGTAATGACCCTATATACCTTGTTAGGGGTACAAACAGAGGGTATACGCCAGTGTAGGGACTATCCCCTTGAGGTACGAAGTTACCATTTCTTATGGAACCTCATCATTCATGATATGATAGTCATCAATGTCATTCTCATAATGGAATGGTTGGTTCACTATCATGATTTTGTGGATTTTTATTACTAAATTGTATCTTTTACATCATTAGAAGGAAACAATTGTCTATATAAGGGTGAGTGGGATATTCAGGTCGGGAGCGCTGGACCGAAGCATCGTGGGATAGTTGGAGTGACCACCCATATTTCCAATCTCTTCATTGAGAATCAGGCTTTACGAAAAGATGATTTTACCCATTGATGGATCATTTCAAGGATATCTTTACTGATGATTTTTACGTCTTACCTCATGAGAGATAGGTAGAGTTTACAATTTATCTAGTTCTAGAAAACTTCTTTAGTGGACATTACTCCATACAAGATGACATATACATTGATTTAGGATCTCAATTATAAATTAGAGGATTGAGTGGACAAATGATTTATATGGAATATTACATCCTCTTGGGGTTCTCCTGTGCTTGTTGCCAAGAAGGTTGATGGAACCTAACATGTATGCATGGATTATCGAAGGATGATCCAACTTATGATCAAGAACAGTTATCCAATACCATGAATAGATGATATCTTTGAACTTCTCTAAGGAGAAATGGTCCTATCCTAGGTTAAACTTATATATGGTTATCATTAGGTACATATCAGACCATCAGACATACCTTTTACTACTTTCCGTTAAAGATATGGTCTGTATGAGTACCTTGTTATGTTGTTTGGCCTTATGAATGCCCCTATCATTTTTATGGATTTACTTTGTGGGTTTTTCCAAACCTATTTATATTATTTTTTTCATGGTTTTTGTAGATGAACACTTTTTGTATTCTCTCACTCATAGAGACCTTGAAAATCATCTTGAGATCAATCTTGAGTACACTCAGAGAGAATAATCTTTACAAGAAGCATGCTAAGTTCCCCTATTGGATCAACAAATTACACTTCTTAGGTCATATATTATAATATTAATGAGTATTTTTTGACCCAGAAAAGTTTAGTGCCATAGTTTCCTAGGATAATCCCAAGAATGTGTTTGATATACAAAATTTCTTGGGGATGGATAGATATTATAGCAATTTCATATAGGGATTATCACTCCTTTATTAACCCATTACTTCTCTTACAAAGAAGGGTGTCATGTTTGTTTGGTAAGAAGTGTGCATGAAAGCCTTTTAGGAGATGAGATGTAGGCTTGTATCTGCACCCATTTTGATTATTCTCATGCTGAGAATATGTTATACCATCTTTTGTGATGCATCAAGCTTCGTCCATGGAGTAGTGCTGATGACAGTGGACAAATTTTTTTTGTATGAACATCGGATATTGGGGCCTCAGGATATAAACAACCCAAGGCACAATCTTGAGCAAGAAAAAGTTTTCCATGATAGGAGTTTCTATAGACATTTCCTGATGTGTGAGTGATTTGTGATTTACAAAAAAACACATGCGCCTCAATTATATATTTGCACAACATGACATGAAACGTAAACAGACCATAAGAGCTTCAATTATATATTTCTACAACATGAATTAATCCACATATAGAAAATATGGGTTTAATAACATCAGTCCTTTGATTTTGAGCATTTATGTACATTTTGAATGGACAATTTTTTTACTCTTGTGTTGTGTCGGAAAATTCAAACATAGGTCATCTGATATTCCAGTGGAAAATGGAAGTTAATAACCCTCTTTTCTAAGCTTCATCTAGAGTTTCATGAAACTCATGAGTAGCCTTACCAATCATCATTAATAGTTACCTAATCCCTCCATAAGAAGATTATGATTAGGTTGTTTTTAGATATGGAAGGATTGGTTCTCTATGAGAGTATATCATGATATAACCCACCTCTATATTGTTCTATGGATAGAGACAATGGAATATGTCTTCATGGATGTATCTAGATCCTACTGAAACCAGATAAGAGTTCATGATATAGTCTCATGCCTCTTAGTGGGAAGTTCATTCGGGAATCTTGAAGATTTATCAAGACATGTGAAGCAAGTAATAGTGGACTGAGATTAAATGTCAGATATCAGGGTTTATCACTATATATTCCACCTATCAGTAGGTGAAGGAAGATCACTAGAGATTTTATTATTTTTACATCTACTTCCATTACAGAAATTTAAATGGGATGATGTTATAAAATATTTTTTGGGTGCATCACCTAGGTTTCTATGGGGTAGCAATGCTATCTAGGTAGTCAATGACGAACAAAAAAATCATCCCACTTCATTATTATATAGAGAATTTCTCATTCAATGAGCTGAGATGACTGTATGTTTGTGATATCATATGACTACATGGGTTCCCTCGTACTGTCATTTTAGATAGGGATGCTCGTTTCACTTCACAGTTATAGAAATATTTGCTGAATTCTATGGGAACATAGGTGATTCTATTCACATATTTTCATCCTCAGACCGCTAGAAAATTGGAATAGATGTTACAGGTTATATAGGATATGCTCTTCACATGATTCCATTATTTCAATGGTTCTTGAGAGAAGTATATACACCTTATTGACTTCACCTATAAAAACAGTTTTTAGATGGAAATTCAAACAGCTCCATTTGAGGCTATTCTTGGTAGGGCATTCTATTCACCACGATACTGTTTAGAGTTAGGTGAGGAAGTTCTACTACTTCCTCATCTAGTTCAGTAGACTTTAGATTAGGTTTTTCTAATGAGAAAGAATATGATGACTCCTTAGTCTAAAAAATCTTATATTGATCATCATCGATGACCTCTTTAGTTCAAGGATGAGAATCGTGTTTTTATTCATGTATCACCTAGTCTAGAAAATAAACAACTATTATATCATGGAAATTTTCCTCCTAGTTTTGTAGGGAAATTTTAAAATTTTAGTTAGTTTTGGTCCTATAGCCTATCAGATGATTTTACCTTAGAGGTATTGTGCCAAGAACGATGCCTTTCAAGTTTCACAGCTTCACTAATATCATGCAAGCCTTCCATATAATTTTTATCCAGAGGAAGTTGAGATATATTTTGATTCTACCTTTGAGGAATATCTAGTACACATCATAAAATAGAGCACGGAGGATGTCTAATGTTTTTTCCCTCTAGAATGGGTGATATGGTAGCACTGCCAGGTACATGATGAGTCATAGGAGAGCAAAGCCAATGTACATGCCCAATTTCCATAGTTGTTCTCATAAAATGTTTCTTCAACCATGGATGGTGTACTTGGGGATGTGTTCTATTAAGGGGGAATGATTGTATGAACTCAGTTTTTTTTACATAGGTATGTATCCTTTAATTTTAAATATAATCATTACCATGGACCTTATATGGATGATTATGGGGCTAGAAAATTTCTCAAGGGTTTCTAGGGCATGTTCGGAGCCTGGAACCCATCTTTATTGGAAAAACATGCTTAGTAAATTGTCTAGAGTAAACCATGGAAGAATTCCACATGTTTTGTCTAACCATAAAGATTGTGTTTTTCTGGTAAGAACCACCTCGCATGGTTTGTGAATGGTTGTGTGGCCTAACCATGCGATCAACCCCTTTCCCCAAGAACCCATGTATGGTTGCACATTGGTTTTCAAATCACGTTCCCACTATTTTAAGGGTAAATTGTTATTTTTCCCTTAATGATCTAATTAAGCCACCTCTATCTTCCCTAATCTGATCTTATGTAGGATTAATCTATTTCTCTCTCAATTTTGGGGTTTTTGAATATCTAACATTGGAATCAAGAGATACCCTTCATTCGTAAAATTATTGAGATTATGTTCACCACGATGGCTGAAAATCAATAGACTCTAATCTAATACAAATCACAAGAAAACACCATAGGAAAAGGATAATACAACCCTAATGGGGGTTGTCTATAAATCATTCCTAATGTTCGCTGATTTTGGATTTGTCGTGTGGGGCCCGAAAATTTCATCAGTTGTCATTTATTTTATTTATATTCAATTCTTATAACCATCAAAATCATATAGATAAGATATTTTCATATATATGAATAATTATTGGTGGTTATGACCGCAACTACATCCTATCTATGTCAAATATTATTCCATAATTGGGTTTTTAGTATATTGACATGTTTGAGACACTACTCAAGTGTGTCTTAGATTGACCACTCTAGGGGTAAGAATTTCTATATTAAATGGAATTTTTATATTTTGAATAACATAATGCATGTACCATGTACGCTTACCCCATGACCTATATATGGTGTGTTCTTCAAGTGAACAATAAATGAGAAATAGAAATTGCAAAGAATATTGAGTGTATGACAAGAATATATTTAATGCGAATGAATAGTATGTTGAATATCCATTGAACCCCTTAAAACATTAATGGAAGGTAGAGGAATGAACCTTAAATATAGATTATGACTTAAATAGATTAAAAGGTTGCATGCTACATAGCCTCATCACACTAATAAAATGAAAGGATGGAACAAAATGACTTGATTTAAAGGTTACGTGCTACATGACCTTATCATACTAATGAAATGAAAGGCATGAACTAAATGAAATATTACATGAATTCATAGCTAAACAGAAATGACATGACTCGAGATCATCTTGGATTTTGATCAAAGAATTCCAAGAGCACTAGAGAACCCTATTTCTATTCCAGGATACATTATGCATAGGTTGATACCCACCTATATCCTGATCTATTTCTAATATTGGATTCCTAGTATGACATTATAGGATCCCTTCATATTATTAATGGATTCCCTGGATACACTCCTTGGATCCAACAAAACTATGTATGTTCTATGGTTAAATCCCAGAAGGCCCTGTCTCTACATAGCCATATTTTACATGGGTTGATCACTTTAGACTCGGTAGGCACCTAATTATGGAATTCATGGGATTATGCTCCTTGTATTAAAATCTTACCCCATGATAGGGTAAAATTACCACTAAGTTGGTGACCACTAAGGTCTACATCACCATGGTTATTAACCAAGGGATTTATTATAAAATATCTTAAATCTTGGTTGTCTTTTTACATCTTAGAACCTTCAATATTTATACAATCATGAAGTTATGTCAATATTTGATATTCCTAACAATACCTTTAAATATAAAATTGGTAATTACTTAATTAAACGAACTGGTTACATGTTTTGACACTATCAAAGGAATGAAATAGGTCCATTGGAATTTATTTAAATTAATTTTTTATATATATACATTATTCGTCACACTACTACATTTCCATTACATGGGAGTGATGTTATAGACATCATTTTTGGTGTCCCATTGAGATTTATCTCAGAAACTATCGGGGCACCATTTTGTTTTTGAGTTAGATTACATAGTTTTAGGTGTTGAAAAAGAGAAGTATGCTGATTCAAACACTAGATTTATTTCTGTTTATAATAGAGCATGATAAAATATGACCGATCTAGAGAATAGGATTATTGGTATATTTTTTCTATTCATTTATAATTTTTTGTAACATGTAATTCCAAATGTTTTGTATCCATGTTTTTTTTTTCATTTTTCTAGTGACATGTCATACCATCAGTTATTGAACGTTATTATAGTTGTTTCTATTATTGTTACATTTATCTCTTTTTTTGGTTGTGCCTTCTGTTTACGTATATTGCTTCTGTTATTGACATATTTTTACTCTCATCTTATGTGATACACTTTTGTAATGAGGGAATACTCACCCCACTGGCACACCTTAGGCCCTCACAGCTAGTCAGCATCCTCTAGCTTTTGGGGAGATGTGCATGAGGCCATGTTGCCCACAAAGATCAAGGAACCTATAGAGTAGCATATGTGTCTTGGACGTCACGGTTGAGGACCTAAAATTCATCAATATGTGATTGTTTAGAAGGACATCATGTCAACCGAAATTAACATATTAGGACAACAATTGTTTTTGATCACTTTAATAATGTTGAGTAATTAATTTTAAATTTCTATAAAAAAAGATTCATTCTTGTCTTGTGATTTGTAAATTTTATAATACATCCATTACCTCTTGAAATTAATGTCTAGAAATTATATTTGAAGCATAATAAACTAAAATACACTTTTACCAGATATTTAGACCCATAAAAGATTGAAAATTCCAACTATTTGTTACGTAAAATAATCATGCATTAATTAATAATCATAAAAAGAAACACTAATTTATCATCATAAATATTTATTTGTTACAAATAAATATACATTAATCGGGAAAACACATTTTCCACTCAAAGGCATGAAAACCTTATCTTCATTGGTTCATGGGTTCATGACCAATGATCTTGCGGGATATGCTTTTATGTCACCCGACAAACATGAAGTCATTATTTAACACCACACTAATATAATATAAAAGGTAGTCATACATGAAATAAGGTTAATCATTGATTTTCCTTTTAACCATGGTTTTGAACACAAACTCAATGCAAAAATACTTCCTCTAAAGTTCCACTTAAACATTTGATGAAAAGTTAACCTTATAACCCTTCTCAATTATGAAAATTCAAAAACATTAGAAATAGATTCATGAAATTATCTTAACATTGATTCCCCTATATAATACAAACCAGATATTGGTTGTCACATTCCAGGAATGTGAATACCTCATCATATATTCTCCTGGAACATAGTAACAACCTGAATTACCCTAAATACTTTTGAAATACATGCCTGATTCATCATTCCAATGTATATTGGATTTATTAATTAAATCCAAAAAAATTTTAAACATCACTAGTGGTTGCATAAACCACCAATAAAAAATTCATTACATAGTTCCAATGTAATCTGTACTTTCTAATAAACATATTCATATCCCACATATCTTTATCAATACAACAATATCTTATCATAAATAATATATTAAGGGTTACCTTCCCTCAGTAAAAATATCATCTTATCATTAAATCACTTCACTAGTCCATAGGGAACATTCAACATGAAATTTTCAATACATAGTGGAAAGATTTTTACAACAATCCTCGTATATTTCATCATTCATAACTTTTGAATCTGAATGTATAAATATTTAGATTACTTCATCCTTAATTCATTAACAATGCTTCCTCATACTATTACATAATACCTTTTTTTGTTCACATTTAATCTGTAGTCTCTTCATCATCAGAAATATTACCATTTCACGCAAAACCTTGTTGATTTTCATCAGATACATTACTCTTGGGATATTGGGTTGCATAATGACCATTGTGTCCACACTGAACACAATTTAACTTCAATTATGACTTAGGGAGGCCAAAATTGCCATCCATTTCGTTAATTGAACTCTTCATTTTCCCCTCAAAGTAACTTACTTTGTGTCCTTCTTTTTTAGAGTCAAAACACCTTCTTGTTCCAATAAGGCATTAAAATAAGTGATGATTTCCACATTCTTGACATAATGGAAACAAAATCATTTTTCATTCATGGTCTCCATTACCCATGATCTCAATGAACTACTTCTATATCATCCTTGGTGAGTCTGATACTTGTTTAAGGTAATCATTGTTAATCATATTCTGTGAAAATTAATTATTCATGATCACAACATATTTCAATCCATTGATCATCCTACTTGACTTCTCATCAGATAACCATCCATCACATTCAACATTAATTTAGTTCCTTCTAGTTCCCGTACTTGTCAAAAACTCAAATCATAGTGTGAGAATTACTTATCTTAGCAAAAAACCATATATCCATTAAAATAATTAAATTTAATAATTCTAAATCATGAAACCATCCATTATATATGAAACATTGGGTTTATTCTAATATATTCATAGCTAACTTGTATATAAATTATTTATGATTGTTTGTGATGTTTTTATGAATCACCAAAGAATATCCCATAGGAGTGTCAAATAATGTGTTTAGAAATTTATGTTGTTGTGTAACAGATTATCTCGAGTCAGGACCAAAACATCTTGTCGGAGTTTCTACTCCAAGGTACATATGTTCCAGAACAACATCCACCTGTAGTATCTTCACATGGATGTATTTCATAGAAACCTCTTACTCTATTCATTACCAAAATTCCTGTAATATTTCCTAAATGTTAACTTATCCTTATATTTATCCTCATAGACATCACTAGACAAATACGTTGAAATATAACTAGGTTTGTCTCTATGGTTTTCTCTTCCTAGTTTCCAATGGTTTAATATAACTTGTATATTATACCAACTATAGTGACCCTCTATTTACAAAAATTAACATTACATAACTTATGTAGAGAACTTAAAAATTCTACAAACAAACACGCAAATACCATAGTTGTTATAGTTCCTTTGGTAACATGGAAACATAAACACTGGTACATATGTGAGCTATTTCATCCCCCACTAGGTTGTTATTTACTAGAACCCTTCTAAGACATATCAGACATAGTACATATCATTAAAATATAGGGGAATGGAAAAATAGAAGGGGTGAGCTCAAATGATCTATAAGGGTAAACAGGGGAGACATACAAGCATAAACATGATCATAATGGTATGAGAATGTGACTATGAAAATAGAAGATCATACCAAGCATATCCAAAATCATGGAATACATATTGGTAGTTCATACACCCAGATTCATAATGAAATATAGATAATAATCCATGAAATAATAATATTGGAATAAAACATGGAATTTTTTAAAACACAAAAGCATATAATTATTTCCATAGTATTCAAGGAATCCCTCCCAAGACAATATTAGTGGAAAATGTCCTTTATTTTCCAGAGGTGTATTCAGAACTGAGTGACCCTCATTCCATCGCCTTATTACTAACCTAAGATACCCTTATTCCATTCTTGTATTACTAAACCGAGTAACCCCCATTCATTCAATGTATTACAGAACTAAGTAACCCTCATTCCATCCATGTATTACTGAACTGAGTAACCATTGTTTCATCCATGTTTTTTCTCATGAGATATAAATATATACCCATTCCATTGGAGGGAGATATAGGTACCACCCATCAAATGATGAAATAATACATACATGTTGTAGAAGATATTACATTTATATATCATAAAACATGAAATGAAATGGGTATCATAAACATGTAAACATATAATAACCTGTGTAAAGTGGTAGGTTTCATATTAATTTCATCACAACCCCTGAAAATAATATGGTTTCAAAATAATATATTTCGTGAAAGAGAAATGAACTTTATAAACATCGTTCAATCAAAAAATAATCCATTCAATGAAATAATATGAATGGATACATTTAAGAATTTCCCCATAATGGATTGAGTAACACCAATGGATGTAATCATAGATGGGAAGTAATTTTAAAATTTCTTTTAAAAACATTTCTTGAAGAAAATATCATTTTTTGTTTGAAAATGGATTTTTCAATGTATAAAACCATTTATAAATAATTTTCATATAAAATATCTTTGCAAAAAAAAGATAGACTTGAAATAATTTTGAAAGCCGTTTTCCCGTAAAACATTATAATAAACATCAAAACATTTTTAAATCCTTTTTCTTTGAAAACAATTCAAAACATTTAAATCAAGCATAAAAATGTTTTGAAAATAATTTTTCATGATAAATTATAATATAATCTTAGACACGTTTTGAAACACATTTATTTGAATGAATTTAGAAATCATGTAGATAATACATGAATAAATCTTGAAGAAAAAATTCAATGAAAATGTATAAAAGAAGATGTAAAACAATTTGAAAAACAATTATCCATTTAAATTTCTTTTAAAACCCATTTTCTTAAGTATTAACCTTTTTAACAATGTAAAGGGATCTTCAATGAAATGGAGGGTGTAAATTCGTACATGTCATACAAGGTCAAATGAAAATTCTTTGGTCATGATAAAAATGATATAAAAATTCATTATTCAAAATGTGACAATAATATTCCTTTGAAAATATTGTTAAATGAAAAAGGTTAAAATTTTCATTTATATATTATTGTTGAATGGTGTGATATTCTGGGAAACTTTTTAAAAAACATATATTTTCATCTGAAGAGAGGGTAAAGTAGGGCTTTCCTAAAAACAATCTTTTTACTATATTATGTAAGAAAGAGTATAAAATGGTACCAATGAATTATTGTATCATTAAATAGTTGTGTATACAGATACTCATTAATATTGTTTAGATATGGATCATAATATTTCATCAAATTAATAGTAAATATAAATAATCCTAAAAGGAAATTAGATTGTCTCACTGAACACTTATAACATGGTATCTTGGGGTCATGATCTCCATGTATAGAAAGGAAATTAAATGAAGAATATTATATCATAAAAATATTTTGATTCATGTTATGGCATGTAAAATAGAATTATATGAACCCTAAAAAATTTAACAGAATAAAAATCATGAGTTTTAATGAAGGAAAATTTTGAGAAAACATTTTTACTAATTTGTTAACTTTTGAAAATTAATCCCCATGGAAGATGGATAATAAAATGGGAATGTGAATATTCATAAATTTAAATAAAACATACATAGAATAAAATCACAAGCAGTACATACACCACACAAAAGGAAAGAGTGGCGAAGATATCTTTTATCTCACTAGAATTAATGGTGAGATGAATTCTTCTTACATTTTCTATTGAATCACTCCGTAATTGTACAAAAATTTCTGTATAATAAATATATTATTATTATATTTCTATTAAGTAATAATATTCTTATACATAATACCATTTATGGTTTTATTATGACCTTATATTACCCTCTTGTTAACGATCCAATGTTAAAGTTTCACTTCAGGTAAAATTCACATTGTTCTTCACAAGTGTCTTAATTTGTTACATCATTAGTCCATATAATTATATCATGATTCCATAACAAAAACAATGATATAAATACCAGGTATATATAATATATTTTTATTATAATAATATATATAATTTAGTAGTATGAAAGTTAATGCATGATTAATGGTGATTGTATGTCGTACGGACGCATGGACATTGTTTCTGTTATTATTGTCGTATTGAAAGAAAGTATTTATATGAAATATGTATATATATGTAATAATATATATAATTATTATAGTATCATTACTATATCATATATATCACATATTTTTATTAACCCCATGCTTAATACATTACATGTTGTGTCTGAATGAATCACATCTCTTTGAGGGGGCAGTAGGCCACACTTCTTCAAACGATATTATCGTATTCACACCAAATGAAATGTAAAGAGATGTGTGTAGTAAAAGTTATAAATGATATGAAATAAATATAAAATATAATATATTAAATAAATAAATAAAGTGTCCATCATAATTTCCACCATGATTTTTGGTAAAGCAGAAATGAACAATTCTCGTTTTGTGAGGCAGTAGTTCGTGGTACACAAGATTAGTATGTTCAACAACAATTGGATGGGGGTGTCTATATTTGTAGGTAAGAACCATTTACTGAAAACATCCATGTATATTGAGGTTATTGTTTTTTGTTCACAAGAAAAAAATAAAGATATTTCAGTGAGTTTAGAATGAAAATAAACAAAATGAGCCTAAGAGAAGATGCCACCTCTTAATCGGGTAACTCCTTTTGGATTATGCAAAAAGGATTCCTTGAGAAGATTTCTTCCTAAGGGAAGTACATAAGGTCTATTATAGTTTCGGGATATAGACCCATTGTTTAATTCAGCATAGGATGATAGGTT